>QEOT01009134.1:6058-30732 GCA_003123785.1 Pterocarya stenoptera
TTATATATGTATCTATCTGTTTTGACAGATAAAAAATATCTTCAACTTGAAACAAGAGGATTTGGTTTGCGAACTTTAGAACTCGAGAAAACTTGGACTTTGCTCCACTTTCTTAAATTTATTCTCTCGTGGTTGCCCCCTACAGACGAAAAAAAAAATAGGGTAAACCGAAGAAATGGTATTTATACAATCCACAGAGTATATACATGCATGCCAGTTAGTAACCCTGCAGACCCAAAAACCCTATCAAAGAGATTCTTTTTTTTTTTTCTTTTTTAAGAAAAGAAAACTGCTGAAAAGATTTATCTGTTCTAATTACTAGGTTCCATAATATATTCCTTTTGAATCTTCATATATAAAATTTAAACAAAAATCTCATCAACTTCTTAAAGTTTTGAGCAGGCGAAAACCTTAAATAATTTTATATCGCGTGTTAATTGGGCAGTAAAGAGAGACAGTGTTTGTGCGTATAAGATCGGCCATCTTTTCATATTATATTAGACACTACTCTAGTAAATATATAGGAATCTTCTGCAAAATAATTGAGCTCCTATTGCCGGCCTGCAGCTTCAGTGGCACCAGTCAAAAGCTGAGCCCTACTTTATATCGCTGTTGTTAAGAACCCTGACAGCTTAAGTGCCACTTCTCCCTTTTACTTTTGTTGGTAAAAAATATGTCCCTTCTTAATTTCGGAAGCAAACATATTTCAGACGCTTTTAAGCCCTTGGTTTCTTGTCTCCATTAACGGGGAAACGAAAGACAGATCAATTTTTTCACTAATAATTTTCATTCAAAGAGCTTTCACGTACGGTTTCTTAAACAAAGAGTACTAGAACCATTTTATAAGGAGGTTTCAGTTCTATTAATTATGGAAAATCTTAGTTCTCTTTCTCTCTTTAAGCAATTTTGCAGAGAAAGTGGCGAGCTTCACGTGCGAGAAGGGGTAATGTCATGTTTCTTTTTAGAGGACCATCATAAATATAACGCTGATCAGTACCGCTTGATCCAAGGCAACATGGTTTCTTTCTTCAGCCTGTTATAAATTTCTCGCTGAGAGTTTGAATTTGTGTTTGTCCAATATTGCAAAAGAAGAAAATGCTCTGCAAATTGTTATAAGGTTCTATTTATCCAGAATATAACATAAATAAAAAATAGGTTTCTAAATCAGTTTAAAACTGTGCTAGGTAATCGATAGACAAATCTTCTATTCTATATATATATATATATATTTATATATCTTAATTAGATCATCAAGAACTTTTCCCTAATAGTGATATTATATCGATTGTCAGTTTTATTTATATAACAGAAGCATTAGTCAGGTAATTAAAGCATCAAACGAGTATTGAAAAATCATGGTAAAATTACAGACTGAGATGAGAAGCAGCACTCTCTCTAAAGGCCATCGTACTTGCTCTGTACCACCCAGCCCCACACCAAGCCCGCGTTCCATAAATATTTTTATAGGTTAATATGTATGGAAAGCCGACTTGAGTTTTACAAGTAATTTTGAATAGATCGCATGGCCAAAAATTATTTTGGTGGAATTTGAGTTTTTATTAGGTTTGATAATTAAGTTAAAACCATGCAATATTTTAGGGACCAAGTGGAATCTAATTATTTGGTAATTAACCCAAAAAATTTATGGGACGAGTTAGATTATTTAAGAATTTAAGTCAATGCCGATTAGGCCCCGTTTGGTTGTAAGATTCAGCTGAGATCAACTTAGTTCAGTTTAATTTTAAACTGAGTTTAACATCCAAAAATCAAACTCTCAAATTGTTAAATTCATCTCAACTCAAAAGCTTCATACATGTAGGACCCACAATCTATTTCAATTTCTTATAAATAGTACTAAACTTATCTTAATATCTAAACACATTTAAACTCATTTTAAATGGGCCCCACATAACTCACTCCACCTACTCAACTCATTACTATTCATAAAGAGCTCAGCTCAATATCCAAATGTAGCCTTAGTATTTATTAAATACTCGACACATAAAAATATGAACAAACCAAAGAGCTTTTTGGATTGCTCTAACTGGCCCAACCCATTTGTTAAGTCCATATACTACCCAAGACGTGGGTCCAAATATTTTGAAATGGGCCCAAAAACCCAAACATGTGAGTACCAAGGATCAGGCCCCATGCCATGCACATCTCCATGCCTAGCACGTCTCCTTCTCACTAGGGTTTTTAGTAGCAAATATATATGCACACACATTAGAATACACAATCGTTTCTTCCCCAGAATAGGGTTGTCACTCATCTCTATTAAAGCTCCCCTCCCATGCACGTCGCTACCTCGAGGACAACCAAAACCAGCCACCATCCAACGCCAGCTGCAAGTCCTCTCCATCCCGCAAGCCCAAACCCATGTACATCCATCTCACAAAACCACCTCCCTACGTGAAGTCCAGTAGCCCATGTCCCCTTCTTCAGTCACCACGTCGTAACCTCCTCCCTTTCCTCAACCACGTGCAACATCAAAAATCCTCCATAACGGTGCCCATGCACTACCAGTCCATAATAAGCCTCTATCATCCCCTATTTCCCTACACCAAAATAGAGTATTTGCTCCCCATCGTAAGCCACAAATCCAACGTCACCCTCCTTCATTTCTCCACCACTGGAAATAACCACACGACACTACTGAAATTTCACCTCCATCTGATGCCAAGCCTCACCAATGTATTTAAGGAAGCCACCGCACGTTGCTAATAGGGGTGCTATCCACACCATAAGGTGCAGGGTAGCACCCTCCCCACCCCCCACCCACTTTAATAATGGACTAGAGTCCACTAAGACCAAAAATTATTCATGGGTCCAAAAGTGATCAAAAACACATTCTTGCATCCAAATTGTAAATATGACTATAATTTAAAAACTACTAGTGCATATTTTGTGTAAGTTAGAGTGTAGTAGGGTGACTCTTTTATAGATTACCTTCACAATACAAGTCTCACATTTAAATAATGTGTGACTCTTGTATTGCTTTGGCAATCTATAAAAAGATCACCCTACTATATTACAACAGACACAAAATATTAAGTAAAAATTCTACTAATACATATTACTATATTGATATAGTACAAATAATAAATATGTATAGTATCTATATATAAATATATATTTATATAATAAAATATATAAGTGCGGGGCAGGGTTAGGCCCTCCCCGCCCCCGCTAGATGGGCTAGATACGGGGTGCAGGGCCTTTCTGCCCACCCCTAGTCGCCAGCTCCTTCCACGTCACCTCCACCTACATAGAAAGTGTCATCAAGCACTTTACACCACTCCAAGTCCTCTTGGTATGCCCATATTGAGACCTCCTTATTCCTCTACTCCTTTGCTTCTCAGACTAACAGCTTCGAGCTCTCTCACGTTCTTCTTCTTCTTNATCTTAATATCTAAACACATTTAAACTCATTTTAGATGGGCCCCACATAACTCACTCCACCTACTCAACTCATTACTATTCATAAAGAGCTCAGCTCAATATCCAAATGTAGCCTTAGTATTTATTAAATACTCGACACATAAAAATATGAACAAACCAAAGAGCTTTTTGGATTGCTCTAACTGGCCCAACCCATTTGTTAAGTCCATATACTACCCAAGACGTGGGTCCAAATATTTTGAAATGGGCCCAAAAACCCAAACATGTGAGTACCAAGGATCAGGCCCCATGCCATGCACATCTCCATGCCTAGCACGTCTCCTTCTCACTAGGGTTTTTAGTAGCAAATATATATGCACACACATTAGAATACACAATCGTTTCTTCCCCAGAATAGGGTTGTCACTCATCTCTATTAAAGCTCCCCTCCCATGCACGTCGCTACCTCGAGGACAACCAAAACCAGCCACCATCCAACGCCAGCTGCAAGTCCTCTCCATCCCGCAAGCCCAAACCCATGTACATCCATCTCACAAAACCACCTCCCTACGTGAAGTCCAGTAGCCCATGTCCCCTTCTTCAGTCACCACGTCGTAACCTCCTCCCTTTCCTCAACCACGTGCAACACCAAAAATCCTCCATAACGGTGCCCATGCACTACCAGTCCATAATAAGCCTCTATCGTCCCCTATTTCCCTACACCAAAATAGAGTATTTGCTCCCCATCGTGAGCCACAAATCCAACGTCACCCTCCTTCATTTCTCCACCACTGGAAATAACCACACGGCACTACTGAAATTTCACCTCCATCTGATGCCAAGCCTCACCAATGTATTTAAGGAAGCCACCGCACGTTGCTAATAGGGGTGCTATCCACACCATAAGGTGCAGGGTAGCACCCTCCCCACCCCCCCACTCACTTTAATAATGGACTAGAGTCCACTAAGACCAAAAATTATTCATGGGTCCAAAAGTGATCAAAAACACATTCTTGCATCCAAATTGTAAATATGACTATAATTTAAAAACGACTAGTGCATATTTTGTGTAAGTTAGAGTGTAGTAGGGTGACTCTTTTATAGATTACCTTCACAATACAAGTCTCACATTTAAATAATGTGTGACTCTTGTATTGCTTTGGCAATCTATAAAAAGATCACCCTACTATATTACAACAGACACAAAATATTAAGTAAAAATTCTACTAATACATATTACTATATTGATATAGTACAAATAATAAATATGTATAGTATCTATATATAAATATATATTTATATAATAAAATATATAAGTGCGGGGCAGGGTTAGGCCCTCCCTGCCCCCGCTAGATGGGCTAGATACGGGGTGCAGGGCCTTGCTGCCCACCCCTAGTCGCCAGCTCCTTCCACGTCACCTCCACCTACATAGAAAGTGTCATCAAGCACTTTACACCACTCCAAGTCCTCTTGGTATGCCCATGTTGAGACCTCCTTATTCCTCTACTCCTTTGCTTCTCAGACTAACAGCTTCGAGCTCTCTCACGTTCTTCTTCTTCTTCTCTGTGTGTGTGTGTGTGTGTGTGTGTATGTGCTTTGCCGTCGTGCTCCATCTTCGACCTCAAATCAGCCACCATTTCACCACTCGTTGCCTCTCCCTCGGTGAGTGTCACACAGTCTTTCCTAAGGGTGTAAATTGACTTGGTTTGGTCTGGGGGATGATGGACCTAAACTTTTTGTCCATATTTTTCTTGAACTGGACCGAACCGATGACCCCTAGTGGACCAAACCAGACCGTTAGCTATCGGTCCAAGTCGGTTTCAAATGGGGGCCCAATCATACAAAAATGCCCATCATTGTTGAAGTGTACAAAAAAGCCCGCAATGTATATTTTCAGCTTATTAGTATAAAAAAAGCCCATAATGTTTCTTATTGAGAAATAATATTTGAATTGCCTCATGGTTTCTATGTCGGTGGCCAAATAAAGAGAAGGTACTAAGAGAGGACAAGAGTTTGTTGGGTAAAGAGTTACTTTGTTGCTTGTTGGGTATGTTGTCACTGTTAAGAAGATGGATTTTTTTTAGGTCTTTCTTGAGTTGTCAATAATCAACAAAAGCTTCTTTCCATTCAGGAACAAGCTGACCTTCAAACTGCTTAGAGAACTTCACCATCTTCTCTCTCAATGCCCTGATCTCTGAGAGAAAAGGAAGTGGGTCTCTATGATGTGTATAGCCTTAATTGTGAGTGTGTTTCAATGGAACCCCATGATGACATTATATATATATATGATGTGTAATGATGCTCGATAGCACATTCCAAAATATCCTTTGCACTTATACTGTTCTTTGCTCCACTCACTTATAATTCTTTTCGTTATTTGTTTTGCTTGCTGTTTTTATGCTATGTCTACCCATAAATCATGCTTATTTCTAATTTTTAGTTTGAAATGTTTAAGTTTGTCTGCACACTACTTAGGTATGTTGAGTTATATATTGTGCTTTTCATAAATAAGCATATTTTCTTCACATGGTTGCTCTTTTTTTTATTGAATCTATATGTAATAACAGTTCATTTAATACGTCTATGCATTGATAGACTAATTATCAATGCATAGATTGCATTGAAATTTTACGGCCTGGACCCTCTGATGATCAACTAATTATCTGGCCATTTAGCTAGCTAGCTAGCCAAGGTAGAATTATATTGATCTCCAATAATGTTTATAAAAAACAATCACCAATAATGCTTGATCATAAGCATGTTTAGGCTGGTGTGTGATATATATGAGCTAAGATTTGCATGTCTCTTAAATAAATAACAGTAGTGCAGGCACAAATTTGGAGGGAAGAAATGATGTGTGTTTTCTTTGCATCATTAGGTCTTGCTTTATATTAAGTGTAAAAACACCTGAAGTAAAAATACATCTGTGCATTATCTGAATTAATTATTCTGTAAAATGATACAAGATATTTATACTACAATGAGTGAAATTGCATATAAGGCAGAATGACAATAACATATTAAAATAAAACTTTGATACAAGTTATTATGAAATATAATACTCCCCCTCAAGATGGAGAGTATATGGAATGAACTCCCATCTTGACTATCAATGTAGAGAATTGATGACTGCCCAGAGCTTTAGTAAGTACATCAGCAAGTTGATGTTGAGAATTAACATGAAATGTCTTAAGAATCCCAGCCTGAAGCTTGTCACGTACAGAGTGGCAATCGAGCTCAATGTGTTTTGTGCGCTTGTGAAAAACAGGGTTAACAGCAATATGAAGTGCAGCTGTGTTGTCACAAAACAAATGAGCACTATCATAATGAGATACTCTAAAATCAAAGAGTAAAGAAAGGAGCCAAACAATTTCACAAGTTGTAGTGGCCATAAAACGATATTCCGCCTCTGCAGATAAACGAGAAATTGTTTGTTGTTTCTTAGATTTCCAGGATACCAAGGAATTTTCAAGAAAAACACAGTGGCCTGTAGTAGATCTACGAGTGTCAAGGCATGAAGCCCAATCTAAATCTGTAAAAGCTTTGATCTGAAAAGAATTGTCAGCTGGAAAAAATAAACCATGTCCTGGAGTGGACTTAATGTACTATAGAACATGATAAATAGCTTGTAAGTGAGGCTCACGGGGCTTATCCATATACTAACTAAGCCTATGAACAGAAAATGTGAGATCTGGCCATGTAATGTTGAGATATAATAATCGACCAATTAACCTTCTAAAAATAGTAGGATCAGCCAATAAAGTGCTACTGTCTTTACTGAGTTTTAAATTTTGTTCCATTGGAAAACTGCTGGTTTAGCACCAAGAAATCCAGCATCATGTAATATCTCAAGTGCATACTTACGTTGACATAGAGATATACCTTGAGGAGATCTTGCAACTTCCAAACCAAGGAAGTATTTAAGCTGACCCAAATCTTTCAGCTTAAATTTAGTGTCCAGCAACAGTTTCAAATCATCAACAGCAAGTGAATCATTACTGGCAATTAAGATATCATCAACGTACATAAGAAGCGCAATAAAGGAACCACCATTGAAACGAGTAAACAATGAATAATCAGCTCTAGACTGATTAAAACCAAGTTCAAGAAGAGTATTAGAAAACTTGAAAAACCATTGACGAGATGCTTGATTCAAACCATAGAGGGATTTGTTTAATTTGCACACTTTGGACTCCCCCTTAGTATGAAAACCAGGAGGAAGTGTCATATAAACTTCCTCAAGTAAATCCCCATGTAAAAAGGCATTATTCACATCAAGTTGAACCAAAGACCAATTCTGAACAGCAGCTATGGCAAGAAGGGTACGAACAGTAACCTTTTTGCCACAGGAGAAAAGGTTTCAGAATAGTCTAATCCTTCACGTTGGGTATACCCCTTAGCAACCAAACGGACTTTGTAACGCTCAATAGAACCATTGGCTATATATTTGATTTTGTAGACCCATTTACATCCAATGGATTTTTTCCAATAGGGAAAGAGGTAACAGTCCATGTTTTATTGTTTTCTAAGGCTAGAATCTCGGCAGCCATAGCATCTCTCCAATGAGAGTGCTTGACTACTTGATAATAAAACTCAGGCTCTATATCAGCAATTATAGCAAGAGCAAATGATTTATGTTGAGGGGATAGTCTATGATAAGAAAGAAAATGATTGATATCATGTGGAATACCTGCTGGTATAGGAACAGGACCTGTGGAATTTGATGTAGAGTGTGTAGTAAGAGAGTTGCAATAGTATTGTTGCAAATATCCAGGAGCTCCTCTATATCTAGATGATTTACGAATTGGAGGAGAAAAAGTTTTCAGATTCTGGTACAGGAGCTATTTTAGGTTCTGTTTCAGGGGTGTTTTAGATTCTATCATAGAATCTAAAACTGAATGAGTTTGTGTGGATGATGATTGTGGTGCAGTATTTGTAGTAGGAGAAACCGTATTTTGTGAAAAAGAATGCTTAGCAGGGAGTGAAGAGACAGTTGAAGGTATATTATAGTGGTAAAAAATTGATGACTGAGTTGGAACATTATTAAAATGCACTGAAGTTGAAGATGAGACAAAAGGAAAATGAGATTTAAAGGGAAAAACATGTTCATGAAAAACAACTTGTCGTGACACAAAGGTATTATTTGTAGCAAGATATAATAGTTTGTAACCCTTAACACCAAAAGGATAACCAAGAAGTATACACTGATGTGCTCTAGGATCAAACTTAGATCTTGATCTAAGTAGAGAGGATGCAAAACAGAGACATCCAAAAGTTCTAAGATGATTATAAGTGGGAGGTGATTGAAAAAGTAGTTCACAAAGTGATTTATTACTCAACAAAGGTGTAGGCAATCTGTTGATAATATGAGTGGCTGTAAGAATTGCATCACCCCAGAAATGAAGAGGTAAATTGGACTGAAACATTAAGGCCCGAGCAGTGTTTAAAAGATGTTGATGTTTATGCTCAACAACAGAATTCTGTTGAGGAGTTTCAACACAACTGAAATGATAGATAACACCTTTAGATTGAAGAAAAGATGTTAAAGAAAATTCAGTACCATTGTTAGTACAAATTTTCTTATGGAATTGTGTTTTAACAAGTTTGAAAATTTGAGAAATAAAAGAAGAAACTTCATATTTGCATTTTAAAAGATAAATCCATGTGGCCCATGTGCAATCATCAACAATTGTCAAAAAAAATTTATGACCTTCAATAGTTGGAGTAGAAAAAGGTCCCCATACATCACAATGAACCAAATCAAATGGAAATGCAGACATATGAGAGTTATGAGGAAAAGGCAATTTCTTTTGTTTGGCCAGAGGGCAAACAAGGCATGGAGAATTAGTAGCTAACATGTCAGGCACAATTTTATGTAAAAAATTCATTCTAGAAACAGAAGGATGACCAAATCTATTATGCCAAAGTTCAAACAAGGCATGTTTCGAGGATTTGGAACAAACAAACAACTGTTTAGCTAAATTGGATGCTATTACAGGTACAGAATGAGGTTGAAGTAAATCACTAGTAGAAGAGCCTGATTGTTGCAGAAAGTAGAGCCCTCCCTTGTGTCTACCCACTCCAATCAGCTTCCATTGACTCAGGTCCTGATAAAAACAAGATCAGAAAAGAAAGACAAACAACAAGTCAGATTCAAGGTTAACTTGCTAACGCAAATTAATTGGAATGAAAAAGCTGGAATGCAAAGAACGTCTCTAAGGATCAAATCCTTAGAAATGTGAACAGTGCCAATATGTGAAACAGATACACTTTGGCCATTTAGAAGCTTGACAGTTGTGTTAATGACTGGTATGAAGGAAGAAAAAAAAGATGTTGATGGAACCATATGATCTGTGGCTCCCGAATCAAGAATCCAAGAAGACAAACCAAGATTAGTAGGTAAAACACAATTGGAGGAAAAAAGGGATGGAATAGAAGAATAGTCTATTCCAGCATGTGACACAGAGGAGGTAGCAGGATCAGATGGCTGAAGCATAGTTAATAGCTGCTGATACTGAGACTCAGTTAATGAAAAAGGAGAAGAAGCTAAAGAAGTGTTGTCAAAGACAACTTGATTGACCATGGACTGCAGCCGTGGCTTGAATTTGTATCCAGGAGGAAAACCGTGAAGCTTGAAGCATTTCTCAATAACGTGACCAATAGAGCCACACTGCTTGCACACATGACGCTCTTTCTTGTACACATGCTTTATAGATCGATTAGTATCATACTTAACAGTAAAAGCATGATTGTCAAGTGAAGATACAGGAAATATAGAGATCGCACGTTGCTGTTCCTCTTGTAAAACAAGGCTGAAAACCTTGTTAAGAGGAGGCAAAGGATCCATTAAAAGGATCTGAGCCCTAACAGAGGTATAGGATTCATTCAAACCAACTAGAAACTGAAGTATGCGATCTTGTTGGACATAGGAATTAAGTGTGTGAACAGCTCCACAAGAACAAACCGGAAGTGGTTTGTAATTGATTAATTCGTCCCAAAGACCTTTCAGCTTAGTAAAAAAGGCACTAACAGTCAACAGGCCTTGAGAAAGAGTCGAAATCGACTTTTGTAATTGAAAAATACGGGGGCCATTCTTCTGAGAGAATTGCTCCTTGAGATCGTTCCAGATCTCATGTGCTGTATTAATATATAGAATACTAGCAGAAATCTCAGGTGAAACAGAGTTAAGGATTCATGAGATTACCATAATATTATAGCGCATCCAAGAAGAATAGGTTGTACTGGCAGGATCTGAAGATTTGAGAATGGATCCATCGACAAACCCTAATTTGTTCTTCGCAGAGAGCGCCATGTGCATCGATCGACACCATGAGTGATGGTTATCACCATTTAGGGATTGTGCAATAAGAACAGTACCAGGATTGTCTCCTGGATGAAGAAAGAAAGGGTTGGATGAGTCTTCCATGGGCAGTGAGGATTTCGGAGCCATGAGAAGAAACAAACAAGGGGAAAAAAAATCGCGAGAGAGAGGCGTGCGCAAGAGGACTTCTATAAAACTGATACCATATTAAGTGTAAAAACACCTGAAGTAAAAATACATCTGTGCATTATTTGAATTAATTATTCTGTAAAATGATACAAGATATTTATACTACAATGAGTAACGTAACAGAATGAGAATGAGTGAAATTACATATAAGGACAGAATGACAATAAGATATTACAATAAAACTTTGATACAAGTTATTAAGAAATGTAATACTTTAACTGGCCATATTATTATTAACCCTCTATCCCTAATCATCTCTCTTTTCTTGCTATGGTTTCATTGTTAATTAATTTATATCTTTGCCGGAATTAATATGCCAACATCAAGTACTTAGTACTGATCTATGTGCAAATTGCTTTACTTGCACATTTTTCTTAACCCAAATGATCTATTTATATCATGAACTAGTCGACTGGGTGTATTATGAATACCATACAATTAATGCATGGGACAGTCCAAAGCATGCATGCATGCGCACCCAATGAAGGAAAAATTGCTTATACGTACTAAAGAGTATTATATGTAATTATATATATGCTTAATGGTTATCTATGTTGCTTTCTTCAGGGGTCACTGTATCTGAATACTTATAAGGGACTTAATTTGTAATATTTTATTATAATATAAAGAAAAGTGATTTAGCTGAGAGTAGTGGTTTAATAAAGTTTTTGGAAGCTACCAAAGCATACTCATGAGATCAGTGGTCCTCTTATTAAATGCACAAATAGTTTCTGTGTAATTGGTAGATTAGTCCCTAAACTCTATTTTTTTTTAATAATCATTTATTTTGCCACGTTAACACCAAAAATTACGTGTAACACATAATTAGTCATTTAAAAAAATAAATAAAGAAAATTATTTAAAATAAAAAAGACAAACATATTGCTTAAATGACCCACATAACAGTACTACTTGGGCCATCACTGCTGTAGCAAACAGAAAGTCAAGAGAGGGTTATGGTCTCCTGAAGAAGATGAGAAGCTCATCAAACACATAACCACCTTTGGCCATGGTTCATGGAGTTCAGTTCCAAAGCTTGCTGGTATATATGCATCGTTCCTTCCAACTTATTTTCTAATTTGAAGATCATAATTCTTTTTTAATGAATCCTTTTCAAATGGGTTTGCTTCTTCCTGATGTCTTGAACTTCAGGCTTGGAGAGGTGTGGAAAGAGTTGCAGGTTAAGATGGATAAACTATCTGAGACCATCTGAAAAGGGGTTCACTGCACAAGAGGAGAGGCTCATCTTGTGTTCAGAAGAAGCTCATTGCCCAAGGGTTAGATCCCAACACACACAATCTCATAAAGAAATTTCTCCTTTATTCGGATTGAATGAACATATTTGATTGTATTTGGCTTGTTTTGTTATATGTTTCTTATCAAATTTTTTAAATCTTAGGTGAAAGGCTTCTTTATGATTAAACATTGTTCCTGAATGAGCATCATAAAAGAAAGTTGCAGGATGAATTTGGTAAGGACAAGATATAGTTTTTCTGTTTGCTGCACTATTTAGTTGAATTAATTATAGCTTACAGTTATATATACATATATTATATATAAGGGTCTCTAGTATGAAGTATAGTTTGGGTATAATTCATCACTGGTTTTGTGCATTTTTTTTTTTAATTTTCTAGCAAACTCTTTTATGGCGAGTAAAATTCGCCGCAATTATTTTTTGCATCTATTTTAATTATTTGCGACGATACCTACTCTACGCAAATGATTTTTTCCGGCGAAAATTATCTACTGGAAATATATAATGGCGATGATAATTGAAATTCGGGAAAAATGTCAATCTATTTGCAGCGATATAAATCGTGGCAATTGACTTTTACCAACGCTTTAGGAGTAAGTAAAAAAACTATTTTCATCGATTTTTTGGACAGTTGCAATGGTCAAAAATTGCCGGAAATAATACTTTTTTGCGACGATTTTTGGCTATCGCTGAAATTAATAAAAAATATGACTTTAATTTGGTCAAACAGGCAGCGAATTGGAAATCGCATACAATGGTTAATTGCATTGATTATGAGGGTATTTGAGACGATTCTGCAGCGATAATTTTATGCATGTGTCTCTTATTTTGGGCCGATCTTAAGTTTGATTCCACTGGACCTAATTTATGAGGCAGCTGTTTAAACTCTCAACGCCGGCAATACCTTCAGACAGCAAAATATTCTGTTGTTTGTGGTTTGGTGTGCACAGACCAACTAAAATGATACGATGAATTTAGCTCGAAGCTGTGTTAATAATGGATATAGCCTACGTATACGGTGTTGGAGTAGCTGTTTTCATTTTTATGTTAAGAAAAAAGCATAGGAACTGGATCCGTACATCTTATAGGTGGATTCTGAGAGTAAACGAAAGCTTCAAGATGATCAAAATGTCTTGGCTGCAAAGCAAAAAAAGGGCCTAAAGTTTAATATTATCAATATTATCCCAGCCCTATAAGAGAAATGAGTATTTGTGATAATTCTTTTGCGATGAAAATGAATATTTGAAATGAAAATAGACTCATTTTAATTGAAAATAATCATTTCGTTATAAATGACTGGTCGCAAAAAGTCATTTTTCTTGTAGTGTACAGATTTTAGATCTAATTATTCTATTAATTAAAAAACAGATCTAGATCCTTATTTCCTTGATCAAGTTTTTAATCTAAGGTGAGCCGAGGGGACTCATAATATTTTGGATCCTTCTATTATATTGTCTAGCTCTTACTGTTGGACGTGTCAGTTAATATAATCTTATTTTCTCTTTTAAATATTTTTATATTTAAAAAATACATAAATTTATTAATAATAATATTTTTAAGCATTTAAAAAATTCAAATACACAAACAATAAAACGGCCTTAACACAAACTCACGAGCTAATTAACATTTTCCTAATATTTATAGGTAATATATATTTAAAGATATAAAATTAGTATAAATTTTTCTGTACTTTTTGTTTGTTTGTTTATTTATTTATTAGTTCGGAGTCCTGACGGTACTGCTTTTTGCCGCAAAAGATAAAGCGCTAAGCCCTAAAAAACAAAAAATTGTATAACTAAAGGCTGAGGTGATGAATGCGTCCTGTCTCCTGCGTGAATAATGCGAAAGCCACCAGAGAAAATTGATGGCAGATGAAAAGTAAACTGTAGTATCACTTTAGGACCATTACAATTTACATGTTGTTCATCTCTCTCACACGGAGAGAGAAAAAAAAAACCTTGAATGCAGTTAAAGGGAAACCAAAAGGATCTCACGCTGTAATTCGAAATTTAATATTTTTGTAGTTTTGATATAAGAATAACAAAACATTGAGGTACGAATGCCGGGTGGTCATATATTTTGTTGCGGTACTATGGCTGGAGGGGTAAATGGGCCCTCGCCCAAAAGTGCCGAGCCTACACCTAAGGGTGCAAACGGGTTGGTCCGATCTGGTCCGGCCACCATGACTGGACCGGACTGAAGTGATCGGCCTGGATTGATCCATTTGGTCCAGTCTTTTTTTCTTTTTTCACATCAATTAATAAAAAAAATTATTTACAATATTAAATTAAACTAAGTGACTTATTAATATGGATTATGTAACAAACTCAATAAAAATATTTTATATAGTCACATTATAATGGATTATTGATGATATTAATTATTACTTTATTACTAACTTAAAGTATGTTAATTGCATAATGAGCCATATACAATTTTCAACATTTTGTATATGAAGCAATAAGTATAAATAATTTAATTATCCATACATATTACATTTATAATTGAGAAAAATACATACTTAACATACTATTATAAATAAGCATAAAATATTTATACATACTATTATAGATTTATAAATTATACATATATATAATTTATACTATATAACTCTTAATACTTAATAGTATTAATAATACATTAAAGAATGTATTAATATATTGATACTAAATATATATAGTTATAGATTTATAGTGATTAGTTATTATGAATCATGATTAGTATAACTATATAATAGTATTAGTATAAAGTATTAGACTATTAGTAATATAGTATAGCTATATATTAGTAATATTAATATAACTGTATAACTAATAACTATAGTCTATACTTAATTATAATATGGTATAATTATATATTAGTTAGTTATAAGATTAGGTTAGATGAAAATTATATAATTAATTATATATATTTTTAGGTCCGGTCTGAAAAACACTTGGCCCGTGGACCAGACCAAATGAATTCAGTCCTATAAAATTCGGACCGTGAACCGAACCCTCGGTTCGGTTCAGTTCGGCCGGTCCAATCAGTTTTTTCGGTTCGGACCGCTCAATAAACACCCCTACGCACAAAAACCTATGAATTAGAGGATGGAAACTCATGGATAAGAGTTGAGATGGTCACAATGATCTAAGGCATTAAAAAGAGCCACTGGGCCGGTCCCAAAAAGAGGAAGGCCATGAACGCCTGGCAGGAACAATTTGGCCTCAACAAGGTAGATGCATTAGAGATCTAGATTGGCATGGGATTGCGAGACTGGCCACCAATGGACATGCCCCTAGCCAGAAAACCTATGGGGAGCTACACTGCATTAAATTACCAAACCAGGGTCAATATGGTAGGTACGTCACTGATTGGGATGACAGCGAGAGCCAGAGAGGCCACAACTCACCTCTTGCCTCAAGGAGTCCAGAGATAGGCCACACCTCAGCTCCTGCCTCGAGAGACATCACTCAAGGAACTAGGAAGAGCAGCCTATCCTGAGCGGAGGCTAGATATGATTTTAGTGTTTATAGCAATAACTTTATACACTATAAAGCGGATGAGACAATTAATTTGAAACTTGGATGTAGTATTTCTAGTAAGGATGTTCCATCTTCCACTTTATGTCTGAACTCATGCCTTACTATGTGAACCTCTAAAGTAAGGCATTATCTATTTATGATTGATTTAATATATTGGGATGTTTAGTTTATTTGGCAAAATTTTTTTATAAGTCACCCTATTTTCGCTGCAATTATTGCATATTGTTAGTTATATACTAGGATGCATTGCATATTAACTATCATGAATGGAGGTATATAACCATATGCTACATGTCCCAACGCTCCATGTCTCTATTCCATTCCAAGCAGTGCTTTAGGGACATCACAGGGTAGTATCAGAGCAATTACATCTCTAGGTAAAATCACATGTCCTTAGGATGTGCCAGAATGTAGGTTTGAATATTTATTTTGGATAGGCTTGAATCTTGAAGTTGGAGTTCAATTTGATATGCGTGCATTTGAGGAGTTAAAGGATTAAAGCAAAATGGCACGTGACAGACGAGTAAGGAATGCAGAAGGTTCTAATACCCATAGAGAGCAAGATTGCCCGTTGGACGGAGGACATGGCTTGGTGGATGCCATTCATCAAATGATAGAGACAATGAAGCAACAACAGGAGATCCTTAGACAAAACCAGTAGCAGCACTTCCCTCAGGCAGAAAGGCAAGAGTGAGTAGAAAATAAAGGCTACTCATATGAAAAATTTCTAATATACAGATTCCCTGACTTCATGGGAACTGAGGGACCCATGAGGTCCAACAAGTGGTTATTTGATCTTGATAGGACCTTCGAGATCAGTAGCTGCACTGAAAAGCAGAAGGTGTAGTATGCTGGGCATCTTGTACAAGGGGAAGTCAGTATTTGGTGGGATACCAAAAGGCAATTTCTGATAATGGAATTTGGGGACATAGCTGCCTTAACTTAGGAAAGGTTCAAGGAAGAATTTGATAATCGATTATTTCCAAAATCAATGAAGTAACAAAAGGCGCAAGAGTTCTCCACCTTGGCGTAAGGTAACTTCACCATTGAGTAGTATGCCGCAAAGTAGCCATCGAAAGGATGCAAGCTCAAAAATATCAAAGAGGGCTACGGCCCTGGATCCACAACCACATAGCTTGCTTTCGCATCGATAACTTTCAAGAGTTGGTTAATATGGCTTCAATAGTCGAAATAGATCAATGAAACGTCACAGCTCAAATTAACCTAAAAAGGAAGAGGACTTCTCCCTTCACCGCAACAGGAAGTAACGTTAAAAGAAGGATGGGGCAAGGAGCTAACAAGGGAAAGGGCATTATGCCCACCCCAACTGCTACTTGCAGAAAGTGTGGAAAGGTCTAGAATGCAGAGTTGGATTAAGGGTATGCTTCAAATGTAGTCAACCTGCATATGATTTGGGAATGCCCTCAAAATACATAGGGAGGTATAAGCGCTCCTAACCCTAGTAACAAGTTGAATTAGAGACGACTTGCCCAAGCTCGCATTTATGCCATTTCCCCTTAAAGCAATTGACGAAAAAGCACCAGGCATAGAGGAGATGGAAGTCATTACTAGTATTTTCCCTTAGTTCCCCTCTCTTTTTGTTAGAAGCCCTTTAATTTAGCTACTAAGTATATGGTAGTTCATGATTATTCTTTAGGTAATATCACACTATAAGGATATACGGCATGCGCCTTATTCTTATTTGACTCTGGTGTGAAGGTCTTTCGTGTAAGTGGCGTTTGCACGAACATGTAACCTGCCAACAAAATCACTACCTCAAAGAGTAGTTGTTACGATTCCTGATGGAAGTACACTCACGTGTACCCAAATCACTAGCAATTGGCCTCTAAGTCTAGAAGGAAGGATTATGGAAACAAAAGTTGTTATCTTCAGTCTTTTGGGGTTTGATTAGGAATGGACTGGTTGCCCATGCACTATGCCAAGATAGACTGTCGGAGGAAGGAGATTGTGTTTGACTCATCCGAAGATGGTAGGATTCGTTATATGGGAGGAATTGTAAAGGTTATTCCCTCTTTGATTTCAGCTATGCAAGTTAGAAACTCATCGCTAACGGTATTATAGCCTATTTAGCTTTGATAGGTGAAGACTCCAGTAGAGATAAAGAGATTCAGGGGATACCGATAGTTGAGGATTATCCTGAGGTATTCACAGATGACTTACCAGGGTTACTTCCAATAGGGAATTAGAGTTCGTTATAGAATTGGAACCTGCCACAACCCCCATTCATAGAGCACCATACTGTATGGCCCCTCATTAGAATTAAAGGAGTTGAATGTTCAAATAGAGGAACTTCTGGAGAAAGGGTTTATTTGTCCTAGTTCGTCACCTAGTGTTGTACCAGTATTGTTTGTAAAGAAGAAAGATGGGTTGATGAAGATGTGTATTAACTATAGGGATTGAGCAACGTAACAATAAAGAATAAGTACCCATTACCCTGTATCGATGACCTATTAGATCAATTACAGCGAGGATTGGTATTTTCAAAAATAGACTTAAGGCCGAGATACCATCAACTTAAGATTAGAGAGCAGGATATCCCTAAGACGACATTTTGAACAAGATATGGGCACTACGAGTTCCTAGTAATGCCCTTTGAATTGAAGAATGCTCATGTTACATTTATGGATATGGTGAACAGAGTATTTAGACCCTATCTGGATAGCTTTGTTGTCATATGCATTGATGATATACTGATATACTCTAGAAGTGATGAAAGCATAACCAACATCGCAGCTTGGTGCTTGAAAGATTGAAGGAGCATAGGTTGTATGCCAAGTTCAGCAAGTTTAATTTTGGCTCAAGGAAGTGGAATTTTTAGGTCATGTGATCTCGAGTAAAGGAGTAGTGGTTAATCCTAATAAAATCAAAACGCTAGTGAACTGGCAATGCCCTACCAATGTAAATGAGGTCCAGAATATCTTAGGACTAGTCAGATACTACCAAAGGTTTGTAGAGGGTTTCTCTAAATTATCAAGTCCGCTCATTGCCCTAACCAAGAAAAATGCCAAGTATGTCTGAAGGGAGAGATGGGAGCAAAGTTTTCTAGAGCTCAAGAAAAGGTTGGCAACTAAACTAGTTTTAGCACTACCAGAACCATATAAGCCTTATGTGGTATATAGTTACGCATCTATATTAGGACTCGGGTGTGTGCTTATGCAAGATGAATGAGTTGTCGCATACACTTCCCTACAATTAAAGAACATGAGCAAGATTACCCCATCCATGACTTAGACTTAGCCATCGTAATTTTTGCCTTGGAGATTTGGAGGCATTATTTGTATGACAATGATGAGTGTATGAAAGTACACTCTAAATACCCTATTATTAGACTATAATGCTAAAATATGAATAGAAATTATAGAAATTAATGTGTATTCTTGAATTGAGTTTCTATTTATTTTGAGATACTCCTAAGCAGATTTTTATGTTTAATTTCAGGGACTATAAAAGAGTAAGTCAAAACCCAGTCAAATACAAAGGACTTTCAAATGGGCAAGAGTTGGAACAACCTAAGAACTTTCAATGAGTGTAGGACTCTTCAAATAAGGATAATGATGAGGTTTAAGAGTAATTCGGATCAAGAGAAATACTCAGAGTCCAACATGCTATAGGAGACTGTCTGGATATACTTTAGTATTTCGAACGTAACTTTCTATTCACATATCAGATTGATTCGATTCTAGATGCGTTGGAAAGCTAACTTAAAGCGCTACGACTTTGTCTCAATACAAATTTCCAAATTCGAATTCCTGAAGTGCATACGTGGCTGCCAAAATAAATCCTAAAATTTAGGTGATTTTTCTAGGTGGGAATCATGAAGATATTAGGGTTTCTTTCCTAACCTATATAAGGATATCATTAGGAGGCTGAAGAGAGGAGGAAGGGAGGAATTTAATTGTTATGTCTGCTGTTTGCTTTACCTTTCTCTGGAGATTTTTGTTGTCTATTATATTTATGGGTAACTAAATTCTCAAGTAGGGCTAGCAATGAACTTGCACATTAGATGGTATTTATAATTTATTTTTGATTTGTGTATTTGATTTTAAATTACTAAAACTCTTTTATTTTATCATTCTCAATTCATCGTTGATGTTTTCCTCTCCGAATAATTATAGAATTTATTCTGTTTATGGATTCAGTCATGCTTTTTCTATTGAATAAATTAGTTCTTTGATTATGTTTGGATCAATTATTTATCTATATTGATTTAATTCTTTCCTGTAATATTGCTCCGAAAGTATATTGTTGTAGTAGGATTTTCTCAATAGTGATAATAATTTACGTATTTTAAAAGTGGTGAATGATTTTTCAAAGGGTTATATTTGTTTTAATCTTGGTTTATAAATCTATATATTCCGATCGGGAATTTTGAGAATTGAGTTTTCAATTGAGTTATCCAATCAATCAAGAAAAATTAAAATATCGGATTTGTGCAAGGGATTCCTGACGCTCTACTGTTTGTCAAATTTAAGTACTTTTTTCATTAATCACTTTGCTTCACTTTAATTTACATTTAAAATTAATCTTTGTTCTCCATTGATCATTTAATATTTTTTCTTAGTTTCTTTGTATTTTTCTACTATTCTTTTAATTTGTCTCTCTGTGGAATCGACACCCTAAAACTTTACTCCAACTACCGCGTTATTCTTTGGGCATAATCAAATTTTGGCGCCGTTGCTGGGGAGACGGTAAAAGAATTGCTAGATTGTTTTTCCTTTCAGCAGTTTGTAAAGGCAGTAATTTCGTTCCTTCTTTTTGCTTGCTACATTTTTTTTTTCTTTTGATTATTTTGTTACCTTGCATGCACAGATATAAAGATGTTTTAGGTAGATTTGCTTATAAGCCTGTGCTAGAATCAGGATCAAACTTTTTAAATCCTTTATTTGACAATCCATCTATTTCTAAAGAAATGAGTGAACACGAAGATCAACCCATTAGAACTCTTCAGGATTACCCCCACTCTACACGCACAACCACACCATCATGCATCATGTTTCCAGCTAATACTTGCCAATTGGATTTTAAAGCAGGGATGATACAGTTACTCCCTACTTTTCATGGCTTGGAAAATGAAAATCCATATGTGCACATTAGGGAGTTTGAGGAAGTAGTTTTAACTTTTCATAGTCATAATGCAACTGATGACATTGTAAGACTTAAGTTTTTTCCTCACTAAGAGGATAGAACTAAGAGTTGGCTATACTCACTGAAACCCCGATCTATTGGGTCCTGGAGTGAGATGACTCAAGTCTTCTTTAATAAATACTTTCCCCAACATAAGACCAACGCTTTAAAAAGGCAAATCTCCACCTTTGCACAAGAGGATAGTGAGACTTTGTATCAGTCTTTGGAGAGATTTAAGGAGTGTTGAGTATGTGTCTTCACCATGGGTATGAGAATTGGCGTTTAGTGAGCTATTTTTATGAGGGACTTATGTATAGAGAGCGCCAATTTGTAGAGATGATGTGTAATGGTGAGTTCTTATAGAAAGATTCTGATGAGGCCATAGAATACCTCAATGAGCTTGCTGAAAAAGCTCATACTTGGACTGGACCTAGTGTTACTGAGAGCACAAATAGGTCACGACCTGCACGAAACCTAAATGGTGGTGGAATTTACTATCTCAGGGAGAATGATAACTTAAAGGCAAAGGTTGAGATCCTCACTAGGGAGCTAGAGGTATTAAAGACGAAGGACTTGAAGCCAACACACGTGGCTAATCATGCAGAGTCTTTTGGACCATGTTTTGTGTGTGGCGGGGTAGATCACCTCACCCAAGAGTGTCACACACTTCCTGAGATGAGAGGGGTGTACGAGGAACAATGTAATGCCTTGGGTATGTACAAGAAGCCTTTTACACCTTACAATGAAATCCTAGAGAATCTAAGGTAGGTAAAAATTAATCTTCCTCTTTTACATGTGATTAAACAAGTGCCTACGTATGCAAAAGTTCTCAAGGATTTGTGTACAGTTAAAAGGAAGCACCATGTGAAGAAGACTGCATTCCTAACAGAGCAAGTGAGTGCTCTAATTGAGCAGCGGATTACTCCCAAGTACAAGGATCCTGGTTGTCCAACCATTGCATGCAGCATTGGAAATCATGAGTTTGGGCAAACTTTGCTAGATTTAGGAGCTAGCGTGAATCTAATGCCTTATTCAATTTATTTGCAGCTTGGTTTGGGTGAAATTAAGCCCACTTCTGTTGTGCTTCAATTGGCTGACCGTTCAGTTAAGAAACCAAGAGGGATAGTTGAGGATGTTTTAATCCAAAGTGACAAGTTTTACTACTTTGTTGATTTTTTAATTTTGGATACTCAATCGGTTGTTGAGTCTGACTCTCAGATTCCTCTCATATTAGGTAGACATTTCCTTGCTACGGCTAATGCACTTATAAACTGTAGAAACGGGTTGATGAAACTATCTTTTAGAAACATGACCATGGAGGTTAACATATTCCACATCAGTAACCAGCCTGGGGAGGATGATGAGTGCCAACAAACATACATGATTGACACAATCATAGACAAGGGAGTTCACACAACTAATGATTCTGATTCCCTTAAATATTTTCTTGTTAATTTTGAGTTTCATACTATGAATGATTCATCTGATGTTGTTAATGTTTGTGCTATTTTTTATGAGCCTTAGGATTATGGCCCACATATTTGGCAACTGAAATTTGAGGAGTGGTTTAAGAAAAGTAAAAAGCAAATTCTTTGAAGCATGGATAGTCCCAAATTGGAATTGAAGTCACTGCCCTCAGGTCTTAAGCATGCATTTCTCGACCCAGGTGACACTTCTCCTGTTAGTATTTCTTTGAAATTGAATGTGGGTAAATTTAAGAAATTTCAGTTGACCGAGTTAGAGGAGTTGAGAAATGATGCTTGTGAGAACTCTAGAATCTATAAGGCTAAAATGAAAGCATTTCATGAAAAAAATATTTTGAGAAAAACGTTTAAGCCTAATGATCGAGTGTTCTCATATGATTCTAGACTCCATAAGCACCCAAGAAAACTTCGGTCTAGGTGGACCGGCCCCTTTGTCGTGAAGCATGTTTTTGAAAATGGGGCGGTAGAAATAGAGGGTCCTAAAGATGGTCGGATCTTTAAAATAAATGGTCAACGCCTTAAAGTATTAATTGATAGGCAAGTTCCGGAAGTGGAAGACATTCCACTTATGGATCCGGTCTATCAACCTTGACCACACCACGCAGGTATGTTTTTTTTTTCTTTATTTGTTTTGTTTTGTTTTTCTCTTATTTTCTTTCTTTCCCCTTTTTGTTTGCTGTTGTTTTCTTTGTTTTTATTTGCAGGTTAGTTTCATTTTGTCATTTCAGATTACCATCTTTGGTGCTTAGCAAGCTACTCACGTCACCCATCAGGTCTATTCTACCCTTTTTAGTTACTCCCCATTCAAATTTGATTCTTAAACATTAAGAACAATGTTTCATTTAAGTTGGGGGGTGGTGATGCAAAGTGCATATTTAAAATGCTTGTTGGAACTTTGTTGCATATTTTCATGTGCCAATATTTTTTTTAAGAAAAATTTCCATCACACGTGCATCCGTTTCACATGTGTACTCATTCTCATTCATAGTCATCTTCGTGAATTCACCAAACCCACCATAATCATTTTTGTTGAAATATTCACAGAACCCCTAATGCACTCATCCAAGCTTTGTGGTAAGATAGTGGTTTGACACATGTAACTAGAGAACTCTTTTGCTTAAGCATTCATGTGAGTTTTGGAGAGGATTGAGAGTCTACAAATGCAGTAAATTGTGATAAGCGTTCATTGATCTATTGAATTGGGCACTTCTTTTGAGAATATCATTACATGGTTTGTGGTAAGATGGTGGATATACTTGGGATATGACGAAGGTCAACTTAGGATCAACGTTTGAGCCTTTCAAGCTAACCCTTTCCATCTTAAACCTCTAGTAGCCAAGTTTGAGCCAATAAATACATGTAGTTTTTTCTTTTCATATGCCCACATCATCTATACCTCTCCACATTGGAGTATAACCTATACACTGATTTTTCCTACCCTTGTTACTTCCAAGTGTGTACTAGATCTGGAATTTTTATCTTTTCTATAGAAAAATAAAAGGAAAGAGAGAAAGGGGAAAAACATGAGTTACAAGGTGTTCAAGTGAGTGAGTTTCAAAGATAAAAATACCAAGGTTGGGTAAAAATAGCAAAATACCAGGGTGACATACATAATTGTTCACCAAGTTTTAAAAAAAAATGAAAAAAAAAGAATTAGAAAAAAAAAAAAGAAAGAGAAAGAGGCATTATTCGATGATTTGAAAAGTTGGAGAGTACATCAAGTGAGAAATGTGGTTTATTGAGAGGTTAAATAAGATTCCCTTTGTATGTACTTGAAATTTTTTGAATCATTTTCATCCTTTTTCTTCATATAACCCTGAACCCAAGCCACGTTACAACCTTTTGTGTTGACCGTTTTGATCCTAAACAAGGTTTTGGAAAGAGTGGTGGAAGTCTCATTTATTAGTGTTCTTATCATAAGATTAATGTTTGCTTGTTGCTTGTACATAATTGCCTAATTCCCCATGAGAGTGTGTGTATACCCATTGTCAACTCCATAGAGAGAATCCTCACATGAAACACTTTTATACCCGTGAGTTATAGAGTTAAACATTTCGCTTGAGATGTTCTTAATGTTACATGTGTCAGGCAATACTTGCAAACTATTCACAAACCATAAGAGTCTCAAGTATTTGTTTAGCCAAAAGAATCTAAATGTGGCGCCCCCAACTTCCATGTACGGACACACACGGAAATCGAGACACCCGGGATGATGACAACACGGTCACGCACCCCATCGACATGTGCTGAGTGTGTGCAATGCAACACGTGTACAATAAAATACGCAGCGGAACGGTAAAGTCAAATAACTAAGTACCAGAGTTTAATACAATATCAGAGTACTGAAAATCCACATGTCAACATAATACAATTTT
>QEOT01009134.1:33306-50179 GCA_003123785.1 Pterocarya stenoptera
TTGGGTTTCGAAAGTGATCCAATGAACAAGATTTTAAAACCAAAAACTAAATAAAATAATTCAAACTCAGTGAAATGCTTTATTAAAACAATAATAATTTTAAAACCCATAATCTAACTAATTTAAATTAAATATCAATTTAAATGCACAACAATAATTAATATCAAGAAAACATATAAAATAAATAATTTTCACAACTTAAAATATTATAAAATAATATTCTAAAACTCTCAAAATTCTAAAACAAGGGAATTAATCTTTAAATTAATTAAAATAATCCTTCATTAAAATGTACTAAAATACGGGGTGTTACACTAAATATGGGGAAAAGGAGATGGTTGGAAACAATTACACCCCGTTTAGATGTTGAGCTGAGTTGAGTTTTTTTATGAATAATAGTGAGTTAAGATAGTGGAGTGAATTTTTTATGGCCCACCTTAGGTAAGTGTAGATGTGTTTGGATGTTAAGATAAGTTTAGATATATATTTATGGGAAGTTGAAAAAGATTGTGGATCCCACATGTAAAGAGGTGTTGAGTTGAAAAATGTAGTAGGTCTCACGTATAAAGAGGTTTCGAGTTGAGATAGATTTAGTGATTTGAGAGTTGGGTATTTCAATGCTAGATTCAGCTTAAAATTAGATTGAACTGAGTTGATCTCAGTTTAGTCTAAGTTCCAAACGAGGCCTTAGTGACTGTAGTGACTAATGTTGTGTTTGATGCATGTTTTTTGTGGGAAGGTATGAAAAGAGACATGATAGATTATGTAAATAAATACTCTATATGTAGGGTAGTCAAGGGAGAGCATCAAAAACCCGTGGGAGAATTACAACCACTACTAATCCTAGAATGAAAATGGGGGGATATTTCTATGGACTTTGTAATTGGATTGCCAAGAACCTCAACAGGTAATAACTTTATATGGGTTGTCGTAGATTGCTTAACAAAAATTTCTCACTTTTTGCCTATTAAAAATGCCGACCCTATGGAGAAGTTAACCCGTGTATTTGCAGCAAAAATAGTATGCTTGCATGGAGTCCCTAAGACAATTGTGTCAGATAGGGATTGTGACAACTCGAATCTAACCAAGTCTTCGTCTGTATTTCATCATGAGTTTATGTTTAATTTTGGGCCATGCAAAAGGAGTAATCTACTTAGAGACCATGGACCCTATTCGGTTCTAACGCACTAGGCATCTGATCCCATAAGATACAACTAAGCCTTAGAAACTCGGCTAGTCCATTAGGCTAAAGCCGAAAACCTTAAGGGAACAAGGGGCACACCCAGCGCATCACACCTTTAGGCCACTTGTCACACATGCAAGGCCCAATGAATCTAGACATGATCGTGGGAAGAAGGGGTGAGAGACTTAGGGTTTCAGTAATCTGAAAGCCCTAGCACTCCTACCATGGAAAAGGCCATTAGTCTAGACACTTGTCACACATGTAGATGGGTTCTAGATGGACGTAATCATGGGGCCCATAGGGAAGACCATGGATCACTCAGCCAATGCACCCACTCACCAACCACCCACGTTTTCTCACTTGTCAAAACCATGTGAGTTCCAAGGAGATTGCATGGGGGAGCTCAAGGGGCCAAGGCACATCCCACTAAGAGGATTAAGGTTACTATTTTAAGAAGGGCTGCACACCTACCCAAGGGCCCCACCTACTTTTTGCTAAGTGTTGCTTATGCATGGGATTTTTTATAGAAGATGGAAATGATTGGAATTGGAAGGGGTGCGTGGGACAAAGCAAACCCTAGTCCCTAGGTTTCAGCCACCACACCACTCCCCCTCACACATGCCACTTGTCATTCATTTAGGAATTCTAGAAGAAGATTCATGGGGAAGAGGAAAAGTTTCTTAGGAAGCATGCACACACGCCACCCAAGTCTAGAGGAGAGGAAAGGCCTTGTGGGAAAAATAAAGGGGTGGAAACACACATACTCATTGAGGTTCTAGAAGAATCCTTGTGGAGAAGAGCAAGAGATGGGCGGCAAAAGGCAATAGCACACACACTCTGTGATGCCTCCAACCACCCATTGGGATTGGACAGTGACTGAAATGTTGGGACATGTAACTCCAGGCTATATACCCCTCATACATGATAGTTAAAATACAATGCACCTTTAATCTAGCAGTATGCAATAATTTGCAGTGGATAATTTTTTTAACTACTTAAGAACGGTAGCAATAAATAACCATGGTATCTAAAAGATGTAAAATCTCCAAGGTTTGAAACTTCCATAATTGTACTTTCATCAAAATAGATAATTGTTTTTAAAACCATTTCCCAAAACACAGGGACCATCAAAATATTGTTTTACAAAATACTAAGTCATTTGTCTTTTCTTTTCTACTACTACTATTCCCATAGTCCCCTTTTTCCAGAAATTTCATCTCTATTTGGCTTTATTTTGGTCAAACTCCTTCTTAGCTCCTCAAAGAGCTTTATAACCTGCATGATGAACCAATCAGTGACTTCCAATCTATCTAACACGGATAGTTTCTCTGAGCTCTCACGGCTCTTTGGGGTCTGCTCTACTATTTGAGGAGCTGGCCTATTGAGCTTCCCCATGATTATCTAAACCTGCCATAACTTCTACCACAGTGTGGAATGATAGCGAAAACTACCACAGTGTGATTTCAAGAAATCTCAGCAAGTAAACAATCAACATACAGTATTATCACAGGCATATACTAGTAAACCACAAATAATAGCCATCCATAAATAAATAAATGAATGCATGTATATGAACTTGACATAAAAACTTTGACATGTAGCAGAGACATTTCATAAAACATATGTTCATCTTTTAGACTTCTTAGTAGTTGGTCATATCATTTGAGCTCGGGTACTTGTTCTTGTCATAACTTATCATGCCATTCTTGTCATTTCATAATATTTTCATATTGTGATCATATCACATCGTAGCACATCATGGCATATCATAACATATCATGGCATATCATAACATATCATTGCATATCATAACATATCATTGCATATCATAACATAACATATCATGGAGCTCAAATGCCTTAATCATTTCATGATTCATATGACTAGATACCTCACAGCTAACCTAAGCACCTTATTTTTTCCGCTAGTTACCGCATCAACCAATGATCTACTTGATCGAGGTGACTGCGTCATAATATCAACTTATCATTTTATGGCAGCTCGCTTACTTCGCCTTCACTGTACAACACCCACTAGCTTTAAGTGCAACCCTGCTCCGATGTCCTTTCCTTAAGGAACCATTTGAGACTCGTCGACTATACTTCGTCGACCCAGAGGTCTCCACTCGACTTTAAACACTCTAAAGTAGATAGAGAGTTCCACTAGTGCATGTCCCCGTCCTAGCACTTGGGGTCTTGACAAAACATGATTTTGACTCTTTCTTTTGAAAACATGGACTTACATGCATATGTCATGAACATATGACGTTACACTTTACCATACTCATGAAAACATGTACAACCCGAAATATGTATGATCATATTCACAATGTACATCTCACAATATGGCTTGAAAACTTTAGAACATGCAAGCATATGATGAATATATGTAAACATACTTGAATTACACAATTACAATCTCCAAACCCAAAACAAATTTGGATTCCCTTGGTTATGGCCTTGGCCGAAACATCCAAGTCCTCCAATCATGAATTTACATGATCACAACATATATTCTCATGCTTTTACGTGTTCATAGATCAAAACAAGCATGTATGGCATAATTACATGTCAAAACCGAAACTCTAATCATGGCAGTTTTGAAAGACACTTCATCAAACCATCGTAAAAACATGGCATCTCATATTCATATCAAAACCGAATATACATAGCACAATACAACAAGATTCAATCAATGAAAAATAAACAAAGTTCACAAGATACATACAAGTGCCATTCAAAGTAAGTTGGAAGTTTATTTACAAAAATTTGAAGTACAAAATTGCATGCAAAAATCTAAAAATACAAGCAACACATATTAGAAAATAACTAGAGAAACCCTAATCTCGAAATAAGAATGGTCATGTATGTGCGTCTAGGTCTTTCAAAAAATGCTTTTCCATGAGAAACCCTAGAGTCCAAAACTCTTGGGGTTAAGAAACCCTAACCTTCTTCTAAATGGTGGCCGTGGCCTTCAATCCCTCTACACTTTATGTTCAAGAGCTTGAAACAAAAGATATTTTTGGGTTCTTCCTTTTCTTGAAGAAAAAACCCTAGTTTCTAAAGTGATAGTATTTGTATATGTGGGAAAAATCTTAAATCCGAAACATAGTGTTTTTTTTCCCTTTTGGCAGTGTGTGTGTGTGTGAGAAATGAAGAAATGGATGTTACCTCCTCGTGTTCTTCCTCTAACCGAATGGTGTTGGAGAAATCCTTGTGATTCTCGAGATGGTGGAGAGAAATAGTGGTGTTTGGTTGGTGAGAAAGTGGTGAGAAAGTGTAAGAACTTGGAGAGAAATGGTGAGTGCCGAAAATCCCTTAGAAGGAAAGTTGAAAACTTGAGCAAAAAAGCCTCCATGACTTTCGGCCATGCCCTTTCCCCTTTGATGGGATTGCATGGGAAATCCAAAGGTTGACTTGTGTGGGTGACATGTTGCCCTCAAAATCTGAAACCCTCTCTTGCCTTAGCTTCCACTCTTGCCCTTCTCCCTTTGTCTAGATACATTGCACTTGGTGGCTTAAAGGTAAATACACAAGACCCTAATCTTTCTTGAAATCCTACTAGTGTGCATGACCCAAACTTTTCGTAAGCATGGTTTCTAGATTTTGTGCTTAATAGCCGTGACATCTTTAGGAGCCTTAGTTATTTTTGTAAAGCATTAGAATTCTTGAAAGGGTAATTCGAGCCCAAGGGAGAATTAGCCTTAGAATGCTAAGTGAGTTTGGCCTTGTTTAGAAACTTAGGCCCATTTGGCTTTAGACCCATGGTCTTGATTTGTGTCGCAAGTGCCATGTGGCATGAAAATAAAGTAATATGAACCTAGACTTGATAATGGAATAAGAGAGAGTGGGAACTGTAGCAAAATTGCCAAAAGGGTGGCTTACATGCCTATCTTGGAGAATTTGCCACTTGTCATTGTGTAAGAAACTTTCTAGATGATCCAAGAGACCAAAGGAACCTAGGGGAGGCCAAATGAATTTTGGCTAGACCTTTGGCTTGCCCCATTTCGAGTTCCTATGAGATTATCTAGGGAAATAGAGCTTAGGGAAGTGAAAAGGGGGCTTTTCTAGGAGTTTTGCGTGGGAAATCTGAACGGTGGTTCCTGAATTTTGAATTTAGTCAAATAATGCCAAGTGTCAAGCATGTAAGGAGTTCTAGAAAGGAAAGTGAAGAGACAATTGGATGGAAGGACAAGAATGCCCTTGAGATTTCAGCTAGCACACTTCCTGATGGGGAACCAAGGTGGGCGTAGTCTTAAAGATCCTTTGCAAGTTCCAGATGGGCCAATTATAAGATCAAAAGCCAAGAAGATCAAGAAAGCAATGCAAGGATTGGTGCAATCCACTTGGAATGAAGTTGGCAAGAGCCCAACACTCAAGTTGGGCTTGAAAGAAGTAGAACTAGTATTGATCTATTTGATTCAAGCTGTGGAAGGCATGACTTAGAGATAGGGCCTATTGTTATTGGAGGTGATAAGTGTACGAAAGTGCACTCTAAATACCCTATTATTGGACTATAATGTTAAAATATGAATAGAAATTATAGAAATTAATGTGTATTCTTGAATTGAGTTTCTATTTATTTTGAGACACTCCTAAGCAGATTTTTATATTTAATTTCAGGGACTATAAAAGAGTAAGTCAAAACCCAGTCAAATTCAAAAGACTTTCAAATGGGCAAGAATTGGAACAACTTAAAAAACGTTCAATGAGTGTAGGACTCTTCAAATAAGGATAATGATGGGGTTTAATAGTAATTCGGATCAAGAGAAACAGTCAGAGTCCAACATGCTCTAGGAGACTGTCTGGATATACTTTAGTATTTTGAACGTACCTTTCTACTCACATATCGTATTGATTCGATTCTCGATGCATTGGAAAGCTAACTTAAAGGGCTACGACTTTGTCTCAAATAAGAATTTCCAAATTCAAATTCCTGAAGTGCGTACATGGCTGCCAAGCTAAGTCCTAACATTTAGGCGATTTTTCTAGACGGGAATTATGAAGATATTAGGGTTTCTTTCCTACCTTATATAAGGATATCATTAGGAGGCTGAAGAAGGAAGGAAGGGAAGAAGGGAGGAATTTAATTGTCATGCCCGCCGTTTGCTTTACCTTTCTCTTGAGATTTTTATTGTCCATTATATTTTTGGGTAACTAAATTCTCAATTAGGGCTAGAGATGAACTTGCACATTAGATGGTATTTGTAATTTATTTTTGATTTATGTATTTGATTTTCAATTACTAAAACTCTTTTGTTTTATCATTCTCAATCCATCGTTGATGTTCTCTTCTCCGAATAATTATAGAATTTATTCTGTTTATAGATCCAGTCATGCTTTTTCTATTGAATGAATTAGTTCTTTGATTATGTTTGGATCAATTATTTATTGATATTGATTTAATTCTTTGCTGCAATACTGCTCCCAAAGTATATTGTCGTCGTAGGATTTTCTCAATAGTGATAATAATTTACGTATTTTAAAAGTGGTGAATGATTTTTCAAATGATTATATTTGTTTTAATCTTGGTTTATAAATCTATATCTTCCGATTGGGAATTTTGGAAATTGAGTTTCCAATCGAGTTATCCAATGAATCAAGAATAATTAAAATACCGGATTTGTGCAAGGGATTCCTGACGCTCTACTGTTTGTCAAATTTAAGTGCTTTTTCCGTTAATCACTTTGCTTCACTTTAATTTACATTTAAAATTAATCTTTATTCTCTATTGATTATTTAATATTTTTTTCCTTAGTTTAATTTGTCTCTCTGTGGAATCGACACCCCTAAGTTGTGCTACAACTACCGTGTTATTGTTTGGGTGTAATCAAATTTTGGCGCCGTTGCCGAGGAGACGGTAAAAGAATTGCTAGATTGTTTTTCTTATCAGCAGTTTGTAAAGGCGGTAACTTCGTTCCTTCTTTTTGCTTGCTGCATTTTTCTTTCTTTTGATTATTTTGTTACTTTGCATGCACAAATATAGAGACACTTTGGGTAGATTTGCTTATAGGCCTGTGCTAGAGTCATGATCAAACTTTTTAAATCCTTTATTTGACAATCCATCTAGTCCTGAAGAAATGAGTGAACACGAAGATCAACCCATTAGAACTCTTCAGGATTACCTCCACCCTACACGCACAACCACACCATCATGAATCATGTTTCCAGCTAATACTCGTTAACTGGATTTTAAAACAGGGATGATACAGTTACTCCCATCTTTTCATGGCTTAGAAAATGAAAATCCATATGTGCACGTTAGGGAGTTTGAGAAAGAAGTTGCGACTTTTCATAGTCACAATGCAACTGATGACGTTGTGAGACTAAAGTTCTTTCCTTTCTTTTTGAAGGATAGACCTAAGAGTTGGTTATACTCACTGAGACCCCGATCTATTGGGTCATGGAGTGAGATGACTCAGGTCTTCTTTAATAAATATTTTCCTCAACATAAGACCAACGTTTTAAAAAGGCAAATCTCCACCTTTGCACAAAAGGATATTAGACTTTGTATCAGTCTTGGGAGAGATTTAAGGATTTTTTGAGTATGTATCCTCACCATGGGTATGAGAATTAGCGCTTAGTATGCTATTTTTATGAGGGACTTACATATAGAGAGCGTCAATTTGTGGAGATGATGTGTAATGATGAGTTCTTACAGAAAAATCCTGATGAGGCCATAGAATACCTTAATGAGCTTGCTGAGAAAGCTCACACTTGGATTGGACCCAGTGCTACTGAGAGCATAAATAGGTCACGACCTACAGGAAACCCAAATGGTGGTGGAATTTACCATCTCAGGGAAGAGGATAACTTAAAGGCAAAGGTTAAGATGCTCACTAGGGAGTTAGAGGTATTAAAAGACCAAGGACTTGAAGCTAACACATGCGGCTAATCATGCAGAGTCTTTTGGACCATGTTTTGTGTGTGGCGGGGTAGATCACCTTGCCCAAGAGTGTCACACACTTGCTAAGATGAGAGGGGTGTACGAGGAACAATGTAATACCTTGGGTATGTACAAGAAGCCTTTTACACCTTACTCTGATTCCTATAATCCGGGTGGCGCAATCACCCAAATGTTAGCTGGAAGTCTGAAAACCAATAGCCTACACAACCCCCTAGATCATATCCTGCACCACATCATGCACCTTCATCTTCTAGGAGTCCTTTAGAAGACACTTTGCATGCTTTCATTGAAGCACACGTTTGAATCTTTGATTACACAAGTTGTGGAAGAAAATAAGGAGATAAAGAGCCAAGTCTCCAAATTGATGAGCTCCTTAAGTGTGAATGAGCGAGGTAAGTTCCATTCTCAAGCTCAATCCACAACCCAGGGTCAACACATGGCGCAAGAGAATTTAAAGGATGTGAATGCCATTGTGACACGAAGTGGTAAGTCATTACATATCCCAACAATGAACAAATCAGAGGATATGGAAAAGGATCAAGATAATAGTGATGCCGAGCTGCTCAAGGAACGAGAGGTGACAAAAAGTCCTATTAAGGTACCATTCCCTCAAACTTTAAAATCAAGCAAGCGAACTATGGATCCTAACAATGAAATCCTAGAGAATCTAAGGCAGGTAAAAATCAATCTTCCTCTTTTACATGTGATTAAACAAGTGCCTACTTATACAAAAGTTCTCAAGGATTTGGGTATAGTTAAAAGGAAGCACCATGTGAAGAAGACTGCATTCCTAATAGAGCAAGTGGGTGCTCTAATTGAACAGCGGATTCCTCCCAAGTACAAGGATCCTGGTTGTCCGACTATTGCATGCAGCATTGGAAATCATGAGTTTGGGCAAGCTTTGCTAGATTTAGGAACTAGAGTGAATCTAATGCCATATTCTATTTATTTGCAGTTGGGGTTGGGAGAAATCAAACCAACCACTGTGGTATTGCAATTGGCTGACCGTTAAGTCAAAGTATCCCGGGGTGTGGTAAAGGATGTTCTAATTCAAATCGACCAATTTTATTATCCTGTTGATTTCCTAATCCTTGACACTAGCTCTATTGTTGATACTACTTCTGAAATTCCTTTGATTTTAGGTAGGCATTTCCTTGCTACTGCTAATACTTTTATTAATTGCAGGAATGGGCTCATGAAGCTGTCTTTTGGAAACATGACCCGTGAGGTGAATATCTTTCATTTTGCAAAACAGCCAGAAGATGATGATGAGAGCCACTAGATATACATGATTGACTCACTTATGGATAGGGGAGTTTCTATAGCTCATGATTTTGATCCCCTTAAGTATTTTCTTGTTAATTCTAAGTTTGATCCTATCAGTGATCCATCTAATGTAGTTAATATTTGTGCTATTTTTTCATAGAACTCAGGATTATGGCACTCGGGCATGGCAACCGAAGTTTGAGGAGTTGCCTGAGAGAAGTGCAAAACAAATCCCTTCAAGTGTGAAAGCACCCAAAGTTGATTTGAAGCCTCTGCCTAAGGGTTTAAATCATGCTTTCCTTGGTCCAGGTGATACTTTTCCTGTTATTATCTCATCTAAGTTGTCTGAGTCTCAAGGTGAGAAATTTATTCAGACCCTAAGTAAGCATAAGTCAGCCTTAGGTTGGAGCATTATTGATATATAAAAGGTGTTAGTCTCCTGGTCTGTTCTCATAAAATTAATTTGGAGGAAGGAACTAGCCCTCGTAGAGATCCCCAGCGTAGGCTTAATCCCACTATGAAAGAAGTGGTGAAGAATGAAGTGTTGAAACTTTTACATGCTGGAATCATATATCCTATTGCTGATAGTAAAGGGGTAAGTCCTACATAGGTTGTTCCTAAAAAGTCAGGTGTTACTGTGGTGAAAAATGACCTGGGAGAGTTAGTCCCTACAAAACTTGTGACTGGATGGCGGATGTGCATTGATTATAGAAAATTGAATGCTGCCACTTGAAAAGACCATTTTCCTCTCCCTTTTATTGATCAAAATCTTGAGCGTGTTGCTGGTCATCCTTTCTATTGTTTCTTAGATGGTTATTCTGGATATTATCAAATTGAAATTGCATTAGAAGACCTGGAAAAAACCACTTTCACTTGTCATTTTGGTACTTATGTTTTTCATAGAATACCATTTGGATTGTGTAATGCACCTGCTACTTTTCAACGTTGCATGATGAGTATTTTTAGTGACATAGTTGAAAATTGTATGGAAGTTTTTATGGATGACTTGACTGTTTTTGGATCTTCCTTTGAAGTATGCTTATTGAATTTAGAGTGATTGTTGACTCGTTGTGAGAAGAAGGATTTGATTTTGAATTGGAAAAAATACCACTTTATGGTACCCTCAGGTATTGTCTTAGGGCATATTATTTCTTCTAGGGGGATAGAGGTTGATCAATCTAAGATTGAATTCATCTCAAAGTTGCCTACACCTAGGACGGTAAAGGATGAGAGATCCTTTCTTGGTCATGCGGGTTTTTATAGGAGGTTTATGCAGAATGTTTCCACCATATCTAGGCCATTATGTGACCTCTTAGCTAAAGATGCCCCATTTGAGTGGACACAAGCTTGTCAAGAGGCCTTTAAAACGCTAATTGGCAAGCTTACCTCAGCACCTATAATGCAGTCACCTGATTGGACTTTATCTTTTGAGATCATGTGTGATGCTAGTGACTTTGCTGTAGGTGCTGTTCTTGGACAGCGAAGGGAACGGAAGCCTTTTGTCATTTTGATGTGCTCCAAGATGGACCTAGTTTTAAAGACCCTTTACAAGCTCAATATGGGCAATTACAAGATCAAGAAAGCAATGCAAGGATTGATGCAATCCACTTAGGACGAGTCAAGCAAGAGCCCAACATTCAAAATGGACTTGAAGGATGAAGATCCAATTTTGATTCATTTGATATAAGCTATGGAAGAGGGCAATAACATATCTTAAAGGCCTTGGGCACTTAAATGATTTCAAATTATTTAAATCATTTAAATGAATTATTTTATTAGTTTGCAATAATTGGGCTTTAGAATGTTTGGCCCAAGGGCTTATTTGGAAAGTTACAATTTTAGGAACTAGGGTTTTGAAGAGAGGTACTGTAGCGTCTATTGTAGCCGAAGTACTATTCACACGGCACTATTCATCTAGGGCTATTTTTGGAAGAAAGGGGTTTATTTTGGGCTAGGGTTTCAATTAGGTTTTGCTTTAAATACTCTTTGTAGCCTCATTTGAAGATTAGACAATATTGAATTTTCATTGTGAGTTGAGTTTACTCCTCTTGTTCTTGATTGAACTTTTGAACTTACCAAAGGTAAATCACAACCTTTGTGGCATTCCTCCTTGTAATCTGGGTTCTTGAGACGGCTTCTTCAACGGGTCTAGATTTTAATATAATCTAGGTTCTTGAAACGAGTTCTCATCGAGTTTAGATTCTCCATCTATTGACTTGATTTTGGCTTTCTTGGGTGAGCTTTCAATTTGATTATGGGTTCAAGGGATTCCCTTCCTGCGAGTTCATATCATTTGGTATTCAGAGCTCGGTTTCCAATCAGGTCTGATTCTATCTTTTATTTCTTGCATCTTTAAATTTAAGTCTAGGGCTTTATTGTTCTAGGGTTTCCAAAAAAAAAAAAAAGAAAAAAATCGAAACAAAAAGTATGCTGCCAAATTCCTAGGGTTTTGGGTTTGGCTGAAATTTGCATCTCCTAGGTTTCTTTACATCTTTAAGTTTGTCAATTGCTTGGAGTGCCGTTCCATTAATTCTCTTCTTCTTCATTGTTAATTTTTGTGTTCGAATTCAATTGCTTGATTCTCAATTGAATATTGTTTGTTTGTGATTGAATTTAAGAAAAGAAAAAGAAAGGAAAAGAAAAGAAAAGAAAAGAAAGGAAAAGAAAAAAAAATTAGAAGAAAAAAAGATGGGTAGCATTCTCATATCTTGCTGCATAGTTACAACAAAGAGAAAGAAAGACATTTGTTGATTGAGCTTTATCATCAAAGGGGCTGAAAACATCTTTCTAGTGGGTATCTTGTTTTATCATTACTCTTTCTCTCATATAAATTCCTGGAGTCTCGTGTCATTTTATTCATTTCTTATTTCTTGTTCTTGTTTCTTGCATCTATATTACTGGTTGGAATAATACAAGGTTGTATTGTCTTGATTTAGTTCAACTAGTTCAAAAAGAACTTGAGCGAGAAAACTATTGAGGTAAAAGGCAAGAGAGTGTAAGACTATTATTGGGAAAAAGCCAATTAAGAGTGAAACACGAGTGGAGTGTCATTATTCAAGAGTAAACACGTAAAGGAGTGTGTGAGGTTTTCCACTAACATTCTTTTTGTGCAGCACATTATGATATCTCATAGGAGTGACTAATCACCAAAGGGGATGGCAGATAACTCATCTTTTGTGTTGTAAGCCATGCAACAACATTTTGAGCGGTTTAACTTGGTGTTGGGTGAAGTGAGGGATAGGATGGATCAGTGAGAAATCTTGATCAGAAATTTGCAAGGTGGGAGAGATAGGAGGCGACGTGAGCCTAGTATTGAGATTGGGTATAAGAATAAAGAGTATAGGAAGTCTCTTGTTGCTAGGTGTGCTCTTAATACACAAATTAGGATGGATGATACAGAGCAACGGAGAGAGAACATTTTTCATACTAGATGCCACACCAATAAGAAGGTATGTAATATGATCATTGATGTGAAGAGTTGTATTAATTTGGCTACCACTACTTTAGTTGAGAAATTGAGTTTATCTACCTTGAAACACCTGATGAGTGTCCGAAATTACACTCTAAATACCCTATTATTCGACTATAATGCTAAAATATGAATAGAAATTATAGGAATTAATGTGTATTCTTAAATTGAGTTTCTATTTATTTTGAGATACTCCTAAACATATTTTTATGTTTAATTTCAGGGACAATAAAAAAGTAAGCCAAAACCCAGTCAAATTCGAAAGACTTTCAAATGGGCAAGAGTTGGAACAACCTAAGAACCTTCAATGAGTGTAGGACTCTTCAAATAAGGATAATGATGAGGTTTAAGAGTAATTCGGATCAAGAAAAATAGTCAGAGTCCAATATGCTATAAGAAACTATCTGGATATACTTCAGTATTTCAAACGTAACTTTCTACTCACATATCGGATTGATTCGATTTTAGATGCATTAGAAAGCTAACTTAAAGTGCTACGACTTAGTCTCAAATAAGAATTTTCAAATTCAAATTCCTGAAGTGCATACATGGCTGTCAAGATAAGTCCTAACATTTAGGCGATTTTTCTAGGCAGGAATCATGAAGATATTAGGGTTTCTTTCCTACCCTATATAAGGATATCTTAGGAGGCTGAAAAGAGGAGAAAGAAGGGAGGAATTTAATTGTCATGTCCGCCGTTTGCTTTACCTTTCTCTTGAGATTTTTGTTGTCCATTATATTTATAGGTAACTAAATTCTCAAATAGGGCTATGGATGAACTTGCACATTAGATGGTATTTGTAATTTAATTTTGATTTATGTATTTGATTTTCAATTACTAAAACTCTTTTAATTTATCATTCTTAATTCATCGTTGATGTTCTCTTTTCCGAATAATCATAGAATTTATTCTGTTTATGGATTCAGTCATGCTTTTTCTATTGAATGGATTAGTTCTTTAATTATGTTTGGATCAATTATTTATCTATATTGATTTAATTCTTTGCTGCAATATCGCTCCCAAAGTATATTGTCGTTGTAGGATTTTCTCAATAGTGATAATAATTTACGTATTTTAAAAGTGGTGAATGAATTTTCAAAGGATTATATTTGTTTTAATCTTGGTTTATAAATCTATATCTTCCGATTGGAAATTTTGAGAATTGAGTTTTCAATTGAGTTATCCAATGAATCAAGAATAATTAAAATACCGGATTTGTGCAAGGGATTCCTGACGCTCTACTATTTGTCAAATTTAAGTACTTCTTCTGTTAATCACTTTGCTTCACTTTAATTTACATTGAAAATTAACTTTGTTCTCCATTGATCATTTAATATTTTTTCTTAGTTTCTTTGTATTTTTCTACTATTCTTTTAATTTGTCTCTCTGTGGAATCGACACCCCAAAGTTTTGCTACAACTACCGCATTATTCTTTGGGCGTAATCAAATTTTGGCGCCGTTGCCGAGGAGACGGTAAAAGAATTGCTAGATTGTTTTCAGCAGTTTGTAAAGGCGGTAACTTCGTTCCTTCTTTTGCTTGCTGCATTTATTTATTTATTTTTATTATTTTGTTACCTTGCATGCATAGATATAGAGACGCTTTGGGTAGATTTGTTTATAGGCCTGTGCTAGAGTCAGGATCAAACTTTTTAAATCCTTTATTTGACAATCCATCTAGTCCTAAAGAAATGAGTGAACACGAAAATGAACCCACTAGAACTCTTCAGGATTACCTCCACCCTACATGCACAGTCACACCATCATGCATCATGTTTCTAGCTAATACTCGCAAACTGGATTTTAAAACAGGGATGATACAGTTACTCCCTACTTTTCATGGCTTGGAAAACGAAAATCCATATGTGCACATTAGGGAGTTTGAGGAAGTAGTTGCGACTTTTCATAGTCATAATGCAACTGATGACATTGTGAGACTTAGTTCTTTCCTTTCTCTTTGAAGGATAGAGCTAAGAATTGGCTATACTCATTGAGACCCCGATCTATTGGGTCATGGAGTGAGATGCCTTAGGTCTTCCTTAATAAATATTTTCCTCAACATAAGACCAACGCTTTAAAAAGGCAAATCTCCACCTTTGCACAAAAGGATAGTGATACTTTGTATCAGTCTTAGGAGAGATTTAAGGAGTTGTTGAGTATGTGTCCTCACCATGGGTATGAGAATTGGCGCTTAGTGAGCTATTTTTATGAGGGACTTACATATAGAGAGCGCCAATTTGAAGTTTTTGATTGTTGGGGCATCGATTTCATGGGACCATTTCCTCCTTCTTTTGGATATCAATATATTATTGTGGCAGTAGATTATGTGTTAAAATGGGTAGAGGCAACAGCTTGCAGGAGTAATGATAATAAGACGGTAATTAAATTTGTCAAAGAAAATGTGTTATCTCGATTTGGTACACCACGTGCTATCATTAGTGATCGGGGAACACATTTTTGCAACCGTTCTTTTGAGGCTTTGATTAAAAAATATGGAGTGGTACATAAGATCTCTACTGCCTACCACCCTCAGACAAGCAGACAGGTAGAACTTGCAAACAGGAAAATTAAGCAAATTTTAGAAAAAAGGGTCAACCCGGATCGCAAAAATTGGTCTTTGAGACTAGTTGATGCACTTTGGGCCTACCGTACAGCTTTCAAAACTCCCTTAGGCATGTCACTTTATAGGCTTGTTTTTTGAAAGCCTTGTCACTTATGAGGCGACATGAGCCTAGTATGTTTGGATCATAGAATTTATTCTGTTTATGGATTCAGTCATGCTTTTTCTATTGAATGAATTAGTTCTTTGATTATGTTTGGATCAATTATTTATCTATATTGATTTAATTCTTTGCTGCAATATCGCTCCCAAAGTATATTGTCGTCGTAGGATTTTCTCAATAGTGATAATAATTTACGTATTTTAAAAGTGGTGAATGATTTTTCAAAGGATTATATTTGTTTTAATTTTGGTTTATAAATCTATATCTTCCGATTGGAAATTTTGAGAATTGAGTTTTCAATTGAGTTATCCAATGAATCAAGAATAATTAAAATACCGAATTTGTGCAAGGGATTCCTGACGCTCTACTGTTTGTCAAATTTAAGTACTTCTTCTGTTAATCACTTTGCTTCACTTTAATTTACATTTAAAATTAACTTTGTTCTCCATTGATCATTTAATATTTTTTCTTAGTTTCTTTGTATTCTTCTACTATTCTTTTAATTTGTCTCTCTGTGGAATCGACACCCCAAAGCTTTGCTACAACTACCGCGTTATTCTTTGGGCGTAATCAAGACCCTAGACCATACAAGTTGCAATGGTTGAGTGATTGTGGGGAGGTTAGGGTAAATAAACAAGTGCTAGTTTCTTTTTCCATTGGAAAACATAGGATATGGTGCTTTGTGATGTAGTGCCTATGCATGCTAGACAAAGTTTGTTGGGGAGGCCGTGGCAATATGGTAGGAAGGTGATCCATGATGAGTTAAGGTGTAACACCCCGGTTTTTACGTGCTTTTTATTGAAGGTTTTTTTTAATTTAATAGTTGTTTTTGAGCCGTTTAATTTAATTTAAACGTGTTTAAGAGATATTAGTTTAATGTGCTTTTATGATTTTAATTGGTGTTCCACGATTTAATTTCCTTTTATTTTAAAATATGTTTATTACTGGAGTTTAATAATTTATTTTAATTAGTTTTGAGTTTATTTTGTTTTATTTAATTTACTGGTTTAAAAATAATGTTTTTGAGGATCAGTTGTGACTCGAAAGTGGTGAGGATTGGACCTCATTTCTTTTCCCCATCTTTTCTTTTCCTCTTTCCTTTTTCTCTTTCTTTTCTTTTCTTTTTCTTCTTTTTTCTTCTTCCCGCTAGGACGTGCAGCTCGACCCGTTTCTCTCTTTCTCTCTCCTCTCTCACGTCCGGTTAGTCATCACCTTACCATCACCGTTGCCGGCCGCCGTGCGCGACACCGCCGGCACCATCGGCTCCCCCGTGCGCTGGCGACCTTACCCACCCAATATCCGGCCGCCTAACGCTGCCGTTAGCCGC
>QEOT01009134.1:51044-61729 GCA_003123785.1 Pterocarya stenoptera
TGTTTTGTAAACAAAATTGTATTATGTTGACATGTGGATTTTCAGTACTCTGATATTGTATTAAACTCTGGTACTTAGTTATTTGACTTAACCGTTCCGCTGCGTATTTTATTGTACACGTGTTGCATTGCACACACTCAGCACATGTCGATGGGGTGCGTGACCGTGTTGTCATCATCCCGGGTGTCTCGATTTCCGTGTGTGTCCATACATGGAAGTTGGGGGTGCCACATAAGGAACATGTACATTTTTAAAAATGATGGAAAAATAATCAAACTTGCTCCTTTAGCTCCAACACAGGTCCATGGGGACCAACTGAAATTGAAAAGTAAGGTTACTAAAAAAGGGAGTGAAAGTGAGAGTGATCTAAAAAGCAAGAGTGAAAGTGAGATTGAGCTAAATAGCAAAAGTGAATGTGAGATTGAGAAAAAAAGAAATAGTGAAACCTCAAGAAAAAGAGAGAATGAGTTGAAAAACAATTGTGAGGCTGAGAGTTCAAGAAAAGAGGAGAGTGAAAGAAAAAAAGAGAGTGAAAAGGAAAAAGAGAGCGAGAGGAAAAAAGAGAATGAGATCAAAACATCAAAAGAAAGACAGAGTGAAAAAGAATATAGAGAGGTGGCTGAGAGTCATGAAAAAAAAGTTGAGTCACGGGAGGAAAAAGAAAGGGAGATTGTAGAGAGAAACGGAAAAATAAAAATGAGATCTTATGCTGAGGCAAGCTTTTATACTAACGAATTTAACGACTATTTGCCTAGTGTTGTTTCTTTATTGCAGGGATATGAGGTCATGATTCCTAGCGGCGCATTTAGTGGATTGCCACCTATTAGGGAGATAAAACATTACATTGATTTTGTGCCAAGTGTGACAATCCCTACCCAACCTTTCTTTGAAGAACATGAGTCCTTGAAGCACTTGAAAAGAAAAGATAAGTTGAATAGAATGCATGCCAAGTGGGTGCAATTCATTAAGACATTTCCTCATGTAATCAAATACATAGAAGGTAAGGAAAATCTTGTGGTTGATGCTTTAGCAAGAATGATGGGAACCCAGATGGGCCTAGTCTTAAAGATCATTTGCAAGTTCCAGATGGGCCAATTACAAGATCAAGAGTCAAAAAGATTAAGGAACCGATGCAAGGATTGGTGCAATCCACTTGGGATGAAACTAGCAAGAGCCCAACACTCAAAATGGGCTTGAAAGAATGAGAACCAGTTTTGATCCACTTGATTCAAGCTGTGGAAGACATGACCTAGAGATAGGGTCTATTATTATTGGAGGTTTTTAACTTGGTTAATGAATTTATTTTATTAGTTTAGAATAAGTGGGCTTGGGGATGATATGTCTTATTTATTATGAACTAGGCTTTTTGGAAAGGCCTTGTATTGTGGCCAATGGCTTATTTGGAAAATGACATTTTAGGAACTAGGGTTTTAAAACTTGAGTTATTGTTGCGTTACTGTAGCAGTCGCGGTACTGTAGATATATACTGTTCATCAGGGTTATTTTTGGGACAAAAGGCTTTATTTTGGCTAGGGTTTCAATTAGGCTTTGGTTTAAACACTTTTTGTAGCCTCATTTGAAAGGTTAAACAATATTGAATTTTATTTATGAGTTGAGTTTACTCATCTTGTTCTTGATTGAACTTTTGAACTTATCAAAGGTAAATCACAACCTTTGTGGCATTCCTCCTTGTAATCCGGGTTCTTGAGACGGGTTCTTCAACGGGTCTAGATTTTAATATAATCTAGGTTCTTGAAACGGGTTCTCAACGGGTCTAGATTCTCCATCTATTGACTTGATTTTGGCTTTCTTGGGTGAGTTTTCAATTTGATTGTGGGTTCAAGAGATTCCATTCCTGCAGGTTCATATCAAAGAAGGTATGTCCTTGTCTTCATTTTAGATGCAAAGTTGTTGAGATTTGAATATGATATAGAATTGCATGCTAATGGTGATAACTTTGCTAGTGTGCATGGAACATGTGAGAAAGCACCATATAGTAAGTTCTATAAACTTGATTGGTATTTGTTTCGAGATGATAAGCTTTGTGAGCCTACTAGTCTTATGTGTGAGATGCTAGTGCATGGATGTGGTTTATTGGGTCATTTTGGGATGAAAATGATTTTAAATTTGTGGCGTGATCATGAGTGGAAGTATTACTTGCCATTCATTGAGTTTGCATATCATTGGAGTAGTCATTTTGGTACAAAGAAGACTTTAGACGTGTTGTATGAACGTTTGTGGGAGTATTATTTGTCATTCATTGCCATATTGCATAAACGTTTGTGGGAGAATCCTTTGCCATTCATTAATGTGTTGCGTAAACGTTTGTGGGAGTATCATTTGCCATTCGTTGATATATTGCAATAACCTTTTTGAAAGTATCATTTGTCATTCATGAACATCTTGCATGAACGTTTGCGCGCGTTTTTCTTGCTATTTATTAAGTTTGCATATAGTTGGAGTGGTCATTTTGGTGTAAGGAAGACTTTAGATATGTTTCATGAACATTTGTTGGAGTATTGTTTGTCATTCATTGAGTTTACATATAATTTGATCATGCTACTAATAAGTTTTCACATTTTGAAATTGTTTATAGACTTAATCCACTTACTCCTTTAGATTTAATGTCTTTACTTATTGATGACAGGAGTAGCTTAGATGGACTTTTCCAAATTCTTGAGCAAAATAATAATAACGCATATCAAGTGAATCTTCTAGGTAAGTATCATGTTTATGTTATTTTCAATGCTACTAAACTTTTTCTCTTTGATCCAGGTGGAGATTTGAGGTCGAATCCTTTTGAGGAGAGGGGGAATGATGGGCTCCAAGATGGACCTAGTTTTAAAGATCCTTTACGAGCTCAATATGGGCTAATTACAAGATCAAGGAAGCAATGCAAGGATTGATACAATCCACTTGGGACGAGTCAAGCAAGAGCCCAACATTCAAAATGGACTTGAACGATGAAGATTCAATTTTGATTTATTTGATATAAGCTATGGAAGAGACAATAACATATCTTAAAGGCCTTGGGCACTTAAAGGATTTCAAATTATTTAAATCATTTAAATGAATTATTTTATTAGTTTGCAATAATTGGGCTTTAGGATGTTTGGTCCACATATGTTTTATTTTTATGAATTATGGATTTTGGGAAGGCCTTGTATTTTGGCCAAGGGCTTATTTGGAAAGTTACAATTTTAGGAACTAGGGTTTTGAAGAGAGGTACTGTAACGTCTACTGTAGCTAAAGTACTGTTCACGCGGCACTATTCATCCAGGGCTATTTTTGGAAGAAAGTGGTTTATTTTGGGCTAGGGTTTCAATTAGGTTTTGCTTTAAATACTCTTTGTAGCCTCATTTGAAGATTAGACAATATTAAATTTTCATTGTGAGTTGAGTTTACTGCTCTTGTTCTTGATTGAACTTTTGAACTTATCAAAGGTAAATCATAACCTTTATGGCGTTCCTCCTTGTAATCTAGGTTCTTGAGACGGGTTCTTCAACGGGTCTAGATTTTAATATAATCTAAGTTCTTGAAACGAGTTCTGATCGAGTTTAGATTCTCCATCTATTGACTTGATTTTGGCTTTCTTGGGTGAGTTTTCAATTTGATTGTGGGTTCAAGGGATTCCCTTCCTGCGGGTTCATATCTTTACAAGCTAGGTCCATCTTGGAGCCCATCACATTTACTATGCTAGTAGAACTCTAAATAGTACTCAAATTAATTACTCCACCACTGAAAAAGAGTTGTTAGCCTTAGTGTTTGCTTTGGATAAGTTTCGTGTTTATTTGATTGGTTCTCCTATTATTATTTTCATAGATCATGCAGCCCTTAAGTACCTTTTTACAAAGAAGGATGCTAAGGAGCGACTAATACGGTGGATTTTACTTTTGCAGGAATTTGACATCACCATCAAAGACAAGAAAGGAGTGGAGAACTTAGTGGCTGACCATCTCTTGAGGCTCACATTTGAGGACACCTCTGACCACCTACCAACTAGAGATGATTTTCCTGATGAGCATTTGCTTTCTATTACTTCTCTTCCAGGGTTTGCTCATATTGTGAATTATTTGGTTGCAGGTAAGATACCAGTGGATTGGAGCGCTCAAGACAAGAGGAAGTTCATGACTGAGGTACGTAATTTCTATTGGGATGACCCTTTTTTTTTCAAATACTACCCTGACCAAATTTTAAGACCTTGCATCCCTGATGAAGAGATTGCTAGCGTCTTGGAATTTTGTCACTCCCAAATTTGTGGGAGCCACTATTCAATGAAAAAAACCGCTGCAAAAATTCTGCAGTGTGGATTTTATTGGCCCACCTTGTTTAAGGATGCAAACATCTATTGTCGCTCATGTGAAAAGTGTCAAAAGTTAGGAGTTATGTCTCGTCGTAATATGATACCCTTAAATCCAACTTTAGTAATTGAAATTTTTTATTGTTGGGGCATGGATTTCATGGGACCATTTCCTCCTTCTTTTGGATATCAATATATTATTGTGGCAGTAGATTATGTGTGAAAATGGTTAGAGGCAGCAACTTGCAGGAGTAATGATAATAAGACAGTAATTAAATTTCTCAAAAAAAATGTGTTATCTCGATTTGGTACACCACGTGCTATCATTAGTGATCGGGGTACACATTTTTGCAACCGTTCTTTTGAAGCTTTGATGAAAAAATATGGGGTGGTACATAAGATCTCTACTGCCTACCACCCTCAGACAAGTAGACAGGTAGAACTTATAAACAGGGAAATTAAGCAAATTTTAGAAAAAAGGGTCAACCCGGATCACAAAGATTGGTCTTTGAGACTAGTTGATGTGCTTTCGGCCTACCGTACAGCTTTCAAAACTCCCTTAGGCATGTCACCTTATAAGCTTGTTTTTGGAAAGCCTTGCCACTTACCTGTGGAGCTCGAGCATCGAGCTTTTTGGGCAATCAAGCAATTTAATTTTGACATGGGAGAAGCAGGTAAGTTTAAAAAATTTCAGTTGACCGAGTTAGAGGAGTTGAGAAATGATGCTTGTGAGAACTCTAGAATCTATAAGGCTAAAATGAAAGCGTTTCATGATAAAAATATTTTCAGAAAAACGTTTAAACCTAATGATAGAGTGTTCTTATATGATTCTAGACTCCATAAGCACCCAGGAAAACTTCAGTCTAGGTGGACCGGCCCTTTTATAGTCAAGAATGATTTTACAAATGGGGCGGTAGAAATAGAGGATCCTAAAGATGGTCGGATCTTTAAAGTAAATGGTCAACGCCTTAAAGTATTAATTGATAGGCAAGTTCCAGAAGTGGAAGACATTCCACTTGTGGATCCGGTCTATCAACCTTGACCACACGACGCAGGTATGTTTTCTTTTTCTCTTTATTTGTTTTGTTTTCTCTTATTTTCTCTCTTTTCCTTTTTGTTTGCTCTTGTTTTCTTTGTTTTTGTTTGCAGGTTAGTTTCATTTTGTCATTTCAGCTTACCATCTTTGGTGCTTAGCAAGCTACTCACGTCACTAATCAGGTGTATTCTACCCTTTTTAGTTACTCCCCATTCAAATTTGATTCTTAAACATTGAGGACAATGTTTCATTTAAGTTGGGGGGTGGTGGTGCAAATTCAATATTTAAAATACTTGTTGAAACTCTGTAGCAAATTTTCGTGTGCCAATATAGAAAAACAAAATGCATCACACGTGCATCCTTTTCACATGTGTACTCATTCTCATTCATAGTCATCTTCGTGAATTCATCAAACCCACCATAATCATTTTTGCTGAAGCATTCATAGAACTCCTAATGCACTCATCCAAGCTTTGTGGTAAGATGGTGGTTTGACACATGTAACTAGAGAACTCTTTTGCTTAAGTATTCATGTAAGTTTTGGAGAGGATTGAGAGCTTACAAATGCAGTAAATTGTGATAAAAGTTCATTGATCAATTGAATTGGGCACTTCTTGTGAGAATATCATTACATGGTTTGTGGTAAGATTGTGGATATACTTGGGATATAACGAAGGTCAACTTAGGATCAACGTATGAGCCTTTCAATCTAACCCTTTCCATCAAAGACCCCTAGTAGCCAACTTTGAGCCAATAAACACATGTAGCTTTTTGTTTTCATATGCCCACATCATCCATACCTCTCCACATTGGAGTATAACCTATACACTGATTTTTCCTACCCTTGTTACTTCCAAGTGTGTACTAGATGTGGAATTTTTATCTTTTCTATAGAAAAATAAAAGGAGAGAGAGAGAGGGGAAGAACATGAGTTACAAGGTGTTCAATTGAGTGATTTTCAAAGGTAAAAATACCAAGGTTGGGTAAAAATAGCAAAATACCAGGGTGACATACATAATTGTTCACCAAGTTTAAAAAAAAGAATTAGAAAAAAAGAAAGAGAAAAAGAGGCATTATTCGATGATTTGAAAAGTTGGAGAGTACATCAAGTGAGAAATGTGGTTTATTGAAAGGTTTAATAAGATTCCCTTTGTATGTACTTGGAAGTTTTTGAATCATTTTCATCCTTTTTTTTCATATAACCCTGAACTTAAGTCATGTTACAACCTTTTGTGTTGACCGTTCTGATCCTAAGGTTTTGAAAAGAGTGGTGGAAGTCTCATTTATTAGTATTCCTATCATAAGATCAATGTTTGCTTGTTGCTTGTACATAATTGCCTAATTCCCCATGAGAGTGTGTGTACACCCTTTGTCAACTCCATAGAGAGAATCCTCACACGAAACACTTTTATACCCGTGAATTATGGAGTTGAACCTTTCGCTTGAGATGTTCTTAATGTTGCATGTGTCAGGGCTTTTGGTTAGATGGATATAGTTTGGAACACATACACACTCTGTGGATTGCTATAGGTGGATTGCTTGTGATAGGGTTATTGAATTCCTAATATTGCTTTGATATGTGAATCTAGAAAGTGTGACTTGGTGGCCTTTGTGTGTGATTTTATTTGGTCTATCTTGTCGTTTTGGCATGAAAATTGCTAGGGACTAGCAATGAGTAAGTTGGGGGGTGTGATGAGTGTACGAAAGTACACTCTAAATACCCTATTATTGGACTATAATGCTAAAATATGAATAGAAATGATAGGAATTAATGTGTACTCTTGAATTGAGTTTATATTTATTTTGAGATACTCCTAAGGAGATTTTTATGTTTAATTTCAGGGACTATAAAAGAGTAAGTCAAAACCCAATTAAATTCAAAGGACTTTCAAATGGACAAGAGTTGGAACAACCTAAGAACTTTCAATGAGTGTAAGACTCTTCAAATAAGGATAATGATGGAGTTTAAGAGTAATTCGGATCAAGAGAAATAGTCAAAGTCCAACATGCTCTAGGAGACTGTCTGGATATACTTTAGTATTTAGACCGTAACTTTCTACTCACATATCGGATTAATTTGATTCTAGATGCGTTGGAAAGATAACTTAAAGGGCTACGACTTTGTCTCATAAAAATTTCTAAATTCGAATTCCTGAAGTGCGTACGTGGCTGTCAAGATAAGTCCTAAGATTTAGGCGATTTTTCTAGGCAGGAATCATGAATATATTAGGGTTTCTTTCCTACCCTATATAAGGATATCATTAGGAGGCTGAAGAGGAAGAGAAGGGGAGAGGAATTTAATTGTCATGGCTGCCGTTTGCTTTACCTTTCTCTTGAGATTTTTGTTGTCCATTATATTTATGGTTAACTAAATTCTCAAGTAGGGCTAGGGATTAACTTGCACATTAGATGGTATTTGTAATTCATTTTTTATTTATGTATTTGATTTTCAATTACTAAAACTCTTTTGTTTTATCATTTTCAATTCATCGTTGATGTTCTCTTTTCCGAATAATCATAGAATTTATTCTGTTTATGGATTCAGTCATGCTTTTTCTATTGAAGGGATTAGCTCTTTGATTATGTTTGGATCAATTATTTATTTATATTGATTTAATTCTTTGCTGCAATATCGCTTCTTGAGTATATTGTCGTCGTTAGATTTTCTCAATAGTGATAATAATTTACGTATTTAAAAGTAGTGAATGATTCTTCATAGGGTGACATTTGGTTTAATCTTGGTTTATAAATCTATATCTTCCGATTGGGAATTTTGAAAATTGAGTTCCCAATTGAGTTATCCAATGAATTAAGAATAATTAAAATACTAGATTTGTGCAAGGGATTCCCGACGCTCTATTGTTCGTCAAATTTGAGTACTCTTTCCGTTAATCACTTTGCTTCACTTTAATTTACATTTAAAATTAATCTTTGTTCTTCATTGTTCATTTAATATTTTTTTCTTAGTTTCTTTGTATTCTTCTACTATTCTTTTAACTTGTCTCTCTGTGGAATCGACACCCCAAAGCTTTGCTACAACTACCGCGTTACTCTTTGGGCATAATCAAATTTTGGCGCCGTTGCCGGGGAGACGATAAAAGAATTGCTAGATTGTTTTTCTTTTCAGCTGTTTGTAAACGCGGTAACTTCGTTCCTTCTTTTTGCTTGCTGCATTTTTTTTTTCTTTTGATTATTTTGTTACCTTGCATGCACAGATATAGAGACGCTTTGGGTAGATTTGCTTATAGACCTGTGCTAGAGTCAGGATCAACCTTTTTAAATCCTTTATTTGACAATCTATCTAGTCCTGAAAAAATGAGTGAACATGAAGATCAACCCATTAGAACTCTTCAGGATTACCTCCACCCTACACGCACAGCCACACCTTCATGCATCATGTTTCCAACTAATACTCGCTAACTAGTTTTAAAACAAGGATGATACAGTTACTCCCTTCTTTTCATGGCTTAGAAAATGAAAATCCATATATACACATTAGGGAGTTTGAGGAAGTAGTTGCGACTTTTCATAGTCACAATGCAACTGATGACGTTGTGAGACTTAAGTTCTTTCCTTTCTCTTTGAAGGATAGAGCTAAGAGTTGGCTATACTCACTGAGACCTTGATCTATTGGGTCATGGAGTGAGATGACTCAAGTCTTCTTTAATAAATACTTTCCCCAACATAAGACTAACGCTTTAAAAAGGCAAATCTCCACCTTTGCACAAAAGGATAGTGAGACTTTGTATCTATCTTGGGAGAGATTTAAGGAGTTGTTGAGTATGTGTCCTCCCCATGGGTATGAGAATTGGCACTTAGTGACCTATTTTTATGAGGGACTTACATATAGAGAGCGGCAATTTGTGGAGATGATGTGTAATGGTGAGTTCTTACAGAAAGATCCTGATGAGGCCATAGAATACCTCAATGAGCTTGCTGAAAAAGCTCATACTTGGACTGGACCTAGTGCTACTGAGAGCACAAATAGGTCACGACCTGCAGCAAACCCAAATGGTAGTGGAATTTACCGTCTTAGGGAAGAGGATAACTTAAAGGCAAAGATTGAGATGCTCACTAGGGAGCTAGAGGTATTAAAGACTAAGGACTTGAAGCCAACACACGTGGCTAATCATGCAGCGTCTTTTGGACCATGTTTTGTGTGTGGTGGGGTAGATCACCTCGCCCAAGAGTGTCACACACTTGCTGAGATGAGAGGGGTGTACGAGGAACAATGTAATGCCTTGGATATGTACAAGAAGCCTTTTACACCTTATTCTGATACTTATAATCCAAGGTGGCACAATCACCCCAATTTTAGCTAGAAGTCTGAAAACCAGCAACCTGCACAACCTCCTAGATCATATCCTGCACCATATCATGCACCTTCATCTTCTATGAGTCCTTTAGAAGTTACTTTGCATGCGTTTATTGAAGCACAGGGTAAGACTAACCAAAAATTTAAATTTTTGATTACGCAGGTTATGGAAGAAAATAAGGAGATAAAGAGCCAAGTGTCCAAATTGATAAGCTCATTGAGTGTGAATGAGCGAGGTAAGTTCCCTTCTCAAGCTCAGTCCTTACCCCACGGTCAACACATGGCGAAAAAAAATTTGAAGGAAGTGAATGCCATTCTGACATGAAGTGGTAAGTCATTGCACATCCCAACAACGAACAAATCAGAGGATGTGGAAAAGGATCAAGATAGTAGTGATGCCGAGCTGCCCAAGGAACCTGAGGTAACAAAGAGTCCTGTCAAGGTACCATTCCCTCAAGCTTTAAAATCAAGCAAGCGAACTCTAGATCCAAACAATGAAATCCTAGAGAATCTAAGGTAGGTAAAAATCAATCTTCCCCTTTTACATGTGATTAAACAAGTGCATACTGATGCAAAAGTTCTCAAGGATTTGTGTACAGTTAAGAGGAAGCACCATGTGAAGAAGATTGCATTCCTAACAGAGCAAGTGAGTGCTGTAATTGAGCAGCGGATTCCTCCCAAGTACAAAGATCCTGGTTGTCCAACCATTGCATGCAACATTGGAGATCGTGAGTTTGGGCAAGCCTTGCTAGATTTAGGAGCTAGCGTGAATCTAATGCCTTATTCAATTTATTTGCAGCTTGGTTTGGGTGAAATTAAGCCCACTTATGTTGTGCTTCAATTGGCTGACCGTTCAGTTAAGAAACCAAGAGGGATAGTTGAGGATGTTTTGATCCAAATTGACAAGTTTTACTACCCTATTGATTTTTTAATTTTGGATACTCAATTGGTTGTTGAGTCTGACTCTAAGATTCCTCTCATATTAGGTAGACATTTCCTTGCTACGGCTAATGCACTTATAAACTGCAGGAATG
>QEOT01009134.1:81969-92898 GCA_003123785.1 Pterocarya stenoptera
TAATTTATTTTTGATTTATGTATTTGATTTTCAATTATTAAAACTCTTTTGTTTTATCATTCTCAATTCATCGTTGATGTTCTCTTTTCCGAATAATCATAGAATTTATTCTGTTTATGGATTCAGTCATGCTTTTTCTATTGAATGGATTAGTTCTTTGATTATATTTGGATCAATTATTTATCTATATTTATTTAATTTTTTGTGCAATATCGCTCCCAAAGTATATTGTCGTCGTAGGATTTTCTCAATAGTGATAATAATTTACATATTTTAAAAGTAGTGAATGATTTTTCAAAGGGTTATATTTGTTTTAATCTTGGTTTATAAATCTATATCTTCCGATTGGAAATTTTGGGAATTGAGTTTCCAATTGAGTTATCCAATGAATCAAGAATAATTAAAATACCGGATTTGTGCAAGGGATTCCTGACGCTCTACTGTTTTTCAAATTTAAGTACTTCTTCTGTTAATCACTTTGCTTCACTTTAATTTACATTTAAAATTAACTTTGTTCTCCATTGATTATTTAATATTTTTTCTTAGTTTCTTTGTATTCTTCTACTATTATTTTAATGTCTCTCTGTGGAATCAACACCCCATAGTTTTGCTACAATTACCGCGTTATAAAAGTAGCATGGTATAAAAGTAGCATGGAGTCCAGGTAAGTATTACGTTCATGCTCTTCTAGAGTCTTCTAAAGTACAAGAAAAGAAAAAAGAAACACTTTTTCTCTAAAAGATGCTTTACGAAACGACACTAAAGATGTTTTTAATGAAAGCATGCTTAAGTGTTCAAAGGTATACACATGTACGACCCTTTCTCAGCAGCCCCTTTTTACATACTCAAAAGTATTAATTGTACGCATGTGAATGGATGACTATATGATGTATCTAATATATGTATTTTCTAAAGAAAAGAAAAGAAGCGTTGAGGCCTGTGCCCCGAGCTTCAAACCGATGCTTTGACTAACGCGAAGAAAGTGTTTAAAAACTAGTCCCTAAGAACTGATGTTAAAATGCCCCTATGAATTAATGCTTTACTGACGCCACGTAAGATGATGTTTAAGCTTATGCTTTTAAACGATGTTTTTCCATGAACTGTAAAGGACTGAAATGAATGAAAGCATGAAAGGACTGAGAGCATGAAATGAATGAAAGAATGAATGTATGAAAATACGTAACGGCCACATGTATGAATAGAAACGGGTATCCAATAAATGAATGGGCAGATTGCAATGCTGGGCAGTAGTATCTGGTAGTGCACCCAGTGCTACACTTTAATAGAATGGGATTCCAACCCGTGACCACGAGCGAATCCATTAGCCCAAAAGGCCGCTAACCCCAACACGCGGGGCATAACAACATGCACTGGCCTATGAAAGTGAAAAGAAAAGTAATGTATGAATGCATGGCATTCTTTAAGAAATGAAGGTAGTGACAGGGGAAACGTTTTACGAAAAAAAAACCATGTTTAAAGATGAAAGTCTCCCGTTCACTAATGTTTGCAAATGAAAGCATGTATGCATGTATATATAGTACGTATGGAATGATGAATGTATGATTGAAAACCTATGTTAATGGGAACCATGGTGGGCCTAGTTTTAAAGATCCTTTGCAAGTTCCAGATGGGCCAATTAATAGATCAAGGAAGCAATGCAAGGATTGGTGCAATCCACTTGGGATGAAGCTGGCAAAAGCCCAACACTCAAGCTGGGCTTGAAATAAGAAGAACTAGTATTGATCCACTTGATTCAAGCTGTGGAAGACATGACTTAGAGATATGGTCTATTGTTAGTTACTTTTTCAATTGGAAAGTATCAGGATGAGGTGCTTTGTGATGTTGTGCCTATGCATGCTGGTCATATTTTGTTGGGGAGCCCGTGGCAGTATGATAGGAGGGTGACACATGATGGGTTCAAGAACATGCATAGCTTTGTAAAGGAGGGCAAAACAATCAAGCTTGCTCCTTTAATTCCATGCCAGGTTTATGAGGACCAACTGAAACTGAAAAGTGAGGTTGCTCAAAAAAGAAAGAGTGAAAATGAGAGTGATAAAAAAAAAAGAGTGAAAATGAGAGTGATCATAAAAGAAAGAGTGAAAAAGAGATTGAGCAAAAAAGAAAGAGTGAAAAAGAAAGTAGAGGGGTGATTGAGAGTAGAGAAAAAGATGGAGCCCACGAGAGAAAAAAGAAAGAGAGTCTGCTGCGAGAAAAGGAAAGGCAAAAGTGAGTTTCTATGCAAGAGAGAGTGAGGTTAAGAGGGCTTTCTTCACAGATCGCCCTATGATCTTTCTTGTCTATAAAGAGTCTTATCTTAATGTTGATGAAACTAACCAATCTCTTCCTAGTTTGGCTGTTTCTATGTTGCAGGAGTTTGAGGATGTATTGCCAGAGGAGATGCCTAATGAGTTGCCACCTATTAGAGGCATTGAGCACCAGTTTGATTTTGTTTCCGGAGTTGCTCTTCCAAACCGACCAGCCTATAGGAGTAATCCAGAGGAGACAAAGGAATTTTAGAGGCAAGTTGAGGATTTAATGAGCAAGGGGTATGTGAGGGAGAGCATGAGCCCATGTGCAGTACCAGTGCTACTAGTACCAAAGAAGGATAGGATGTGGAGGATCTGCGTTGAATGCAGGCAGTCAACAATATCATAGTAAAGTATCTCCATCCCATTCCTAGATTAGATGATATGTTTGATGAATTGCATGGCTCATGTATTTTCAGTAAAATTGATCTTAAAAGTGAATACCATCAAATTAGAATGAAAGAGGGTGATGAGTGGAAGACTGCTTTTAAGACTAAGTATGGGCTTTATGAATGGCTGTGGCGGGAACCAAGGTGGGCCTAATCTTAAAGATCGTTTACAAATTAGATGAGCCAATTATAAGTTCAAGAACCAAGAAGATGAAGGAGGCGATGCAAGGATTGGTGCAATCCACTTGATATGAGTCAAGTAAGAGCCCAACATTCAAGATGGGCTTGAATGAAGAAGATCCAATTTTGATTCATTTGATACAAGCAGTGGAAAACATGACTTAGACTATTTTGACCTATTGTTATTCATAGCTTTCAATTTGTTAAAGCATTTATTTTATTAATTTAGAATAAGTGGGTTTGAGGATGCTTGGCCCATGTATGTCTTATTTCTTATGAACTAGGGTTTTGGGAAGGCCTTGTATTTTGGCCAAGGGCTTATTTGGAAAGTTGCATTTTAGAAACTAGGGTTTTGATGAGAGGTACTGTAGCGATACTGTAGCCGCAGGACTGTTCACGTGGTACTATTCATCCAGGGCTATTTTAGGAAGAAAGGGATTAATTTTGGGCTAGGGTTTCAATTATGTTTTCATTAAATACTCTTGTACCCTCATTTTGAAGATTAGTTCACGAAATTTGATGATTTATTCATTGTGAGTTGAGTTTTACTCCTTTTGTTCTTAATTGAACTTTTAAACTTATCAAATGTAAATCACAACCTTTGTGGCGTTCCTCCTTGTAATATGGGTTCTTGAGACGATTCTTCAACGGGTCTAGATTTTAATATAATCTAGGTTCTTGAAACAAGTTCTCTTCGGGTCTAGATTCTCCATCCATTGACTTGAATTTGGCTTTCTTGGGTGAGTTTTTAGATTGATTGTGGGTCAAGGGATTCCCTTCCTGCGGGTTCATATCATTTGGTATTCAGAGCTCAGTTTCCAATCTGGTCTGATTCTATCTTTTAATTCTTACATCTTCAAATTTAATTCTAGGGCTTCATTGTTCTAGCGTTGCAAAAAAAAAAAAAAACAAACAAAAAGTACGCTGCCAAAATTCTTAGGGTTTTGGGTTTGGCTGAAATTTACATCTCCTAAGGTTTCAAAATTCTAGGGTTTCTTGCATCTCTAAGTTTGTCAATTGCTTGGAGTGCCGTTCCAATGATTCTCTTCTATTTCATTGGCAATTCTCGTGTGTTTGAATTCAATTGCTTGATTTTCAATTGAATATTGTTGCTTGTGATTGAATTAGAGAAAAGAAAAGAAAAGAAAAAAAATTTGAAAAAAAAAGGGTAGCATTCTCATATGTTGCTACATAGTTACAATAAAGAGAAAGAAAGATATTTGTTGATTGAGCTTTATCATCAAAGGGGCTAAAAACATCTTTCTAGTGGGTATCTAGTTTTATCATTACTCTTTTCCTCATATAAATTACTTGAGTCTCGTGTCATTTTATTCATTCTTAGTTTGTTGTTCTAGTTTCTTGCATCTGTATTGCTGGTTTGAATAATACAAGGTTGTATTGTCATGATTTAGTTCAACTAGTTCTAAAAGAACTTGAGTGAGAAAATTATTGAGGTAAAAGGCAAGAGAGTGTGAGGCTATTATTGGGAAAAAGTCAATTAAAAGTGAAACACGAGTGGAGTGCCATATTCGAGAGTAAACACGTAAGGGAGTGTGTGAGGTTTTTCAGTGACATTCTTTTTATGCAGCACATTAAGATGCCTCATAGGAGTGACTAATCACCAAAGGAAATGGCAGATAACTCATTCTTTGTGTTGCAAGCCATGCAACAACAGTTTGAGCGGTTAAACTTGGTGTTGGGTGAAGTGAGGGATAGGATGGATCAACGAGAAGTCTTGATCAGAAATTTGCAAGGTGGGAGAGATAGGAGGCAACGTGAGCCTAGTATTGAGATTGGGTATAAGAATGAAGAGTATAGGGAGTCTCTTGTTGCTAGGCGTGCTCTCAATACACAAATTAGGATGGATGATACAGAGCAGCGGAGAGAGAACATTTTTCAAACTAGATGCCACATCAATAACAAGGTATGTAATATGATCATTGATGTGAAGAGTTATATTAATTTGGCTAGCACTATTTTAGTTGAGAAATTGAGTTTATCTACCTTGAAACACCCTAGACCATACAAGTTGCAGTGGTTGAGTGATTGTGGGGAGGTTAGGATAAATAAGCAAGTGGTAGTTTTTTTTTCTATTGGGAAATACCAGGATATGGTGCTTTGTGATGTAGTGCCTATGCATGCTAGCCATATTTTGTTGGAGAGGCCATGGCAATATGATAGGAAGGTGATCCAAGATGAGTTAAGGAACATGTACAGTTTTGAAAATGACGGAAAAACAATCAAACTTGCTCCTTTAGCTCCAACATAGGTCCATGGGGATCAACTGAAACTGAAAAGTGAGGTTGCTCAAAAAATGAGTGAAAATGAGAGTGATCAAAAAAGAATGAGTGAAAGTGAAAGTGATCAGAAAAGAAAAAGTGAAAGTGAGATTGAGAAAAAAAGAAATAGTGAGACCTTAAGAAAAAAAGAGAATGGGTTAAAAAACAATTGTGAAGTTGAGAGTTCAAAAAAAGATGAAGAAAAAGATAATGACAAAAAAGAGGAGGGTGAAGGAAAAAAAGAGAGTGAAAAAGAAAAAGAGAGTGAGAGAAAAAAAGAGAATGAGATCGAAACATCAAAAGAAAGAGAAAGTGAAAAAGAATATAGAGAGGTGGCTGAGAGTCATGAAGAAAGAGTTGAGCCACTGGAGGAAAACAAAGGAGAGATTGTAGAGAGAAATGGAAAAATAAAAGTGAGATCTTATGTTAAGGCAAGTTTTTATACTAACGAATTTAACGACTATTTGCCTAGTGTTGTTTCTTTATTGCAGAGATATGAGATCATGATTCTTAGTAGTGCGTTTATTGGATTGCCATCTATTAGAGAGATAGAACATTACATTGATTTTGTGTCAAGTGCGACAATCCCTACTCAACCTTTCTTTGAAGAACATAAGTCTTTGAAGCACTTGAAGGGACAAGGTAAGTTGAATAGAATGCATGCCAAGTGGGTGCAATTCATTGAGACATTTCCTCATGTAATCAAATACACAGAAGGTAAGGAAAATCTTGTGGTTGAGGCCTTAGCAAGAAGGTATGTCCTTGTCATCATTTTGGATACAAAGTTATTAAGACTTGAATATGATAAGAAATTGTATGTTAATGATGATGACTTGGCTAGTGTGCATGGAACATGTGAGATAGCACCATATGGTAAGTTCTATAAACTTGATTGGTGTTTGTTTCGAGATGATAAACTTTGTGAGCCTACTAATCTTATGTTTGAGATGCTATTACATAGATGTGGTTTGTTGGGTCATTTTGGTATGAAAAGGATTTTAAATGTATGGCATGACCACGGGTGGAAGTATTGCCCACCATTTATTGAGATATTGCATAAACGTTTGTTAGAGAATCCTTTGCCATTTATTAATGTGTTACGTGAACATTTGTGGGAGTATCATTTGCAATTTATTGACATGTTGCATGAATGTTTTTGGAAGTATGATTTGTCATTCATTAACATCTTGCATGAACGTTTGCGTGAGTATTGCTTGCCATTTATTGAGTTTGCATATAGTTGGAGTGGTCATTTTGGTGTAAGGAAGACTTTATATATGTTTCATGAGCATTTGTTGGAGTATTGTTTGCCATTCATTGAGTTTACATATAATTTGAGTGTTCATGCTACTAATAAGTTTTCACATTTTGAGATTGTTTATAGACTCCATTTACTCCTTTAGATTTAATGTCTTTACTTATTGAGGACAGGAGTAACTTGGATGGACATTTCAAATTTCTTGAAAAAAATTAAGAAAAATTTACATCAAGTAGATCTTCCAGGTAAGTATCATGTTTTTGCTATTTTTAATGTTACTAATATTTTCTCCTTTGATCCAGGTGGAGATATAAGGTCGAATCCTTTCGAGGAGAGGGGGAATGATAGAAACCAAGGTGGCCCTAATCTTAAAGATTGTTTGCAAGTTAGATGGGCCAATTATAAGTTCAAGAAACAAGAAGATGAAGGAGGCGATGCAAAAATTGGTGCAATCCACTTGGTATGAGTCAAGTAAGAGCCCAACATTCAAGATGGGCTTGAATGAAGAAGATCCAATTTTGATTCATTTGATACAAGCAGTGGAAAACATGACTTAGACTTGTTTGACCTATTGTTATTCATGGCTTTCAATTTGTTAAAGTATTTATTTTATTAATTTAGAATAAGTGGGTTTGAGGATGCTTGGCCCATGTATGTCTTATTTCTTATGAACTAGGGTTTTGGGAAGGCCTTGTATTTTGGCCAAGGGCTTATTTGGAAACTTGCATTTTAGAAATTAGGGTTTTGATGAGAGGTACTTGATTACGCCCAAAGAATAACGCGGTAGTTGTAGCAAAGTTTTGGGGTGTCGATTCCACAGAGAGACAAATTAAAAGAATAGTACAAGAATACAAAGAAACTAAGAAAAAATATTAAGTAATCAATGGAGAACAAAGTTAAATTTAAATGTAAATTAAAGTGAAGCAAAGTGATTAACAAAAGAAGTACTTAAATTTGACAAACAGTAGAGCGTTAGGAATCCCTTGCACAAATCCGGTATTTTAATTATTCTTGATTCATTGGATAACTCAATTGGAAACTCAATTCTCAAAATTTCCAATCGGAAGATATAGATTTATAAACCAAGATTAAACCAAATGTAACCCTATGAAGAATCATTCACCACTTTTAAAAACATAAATTATTATCACTATTGAGAAAATCCAACGACGACAATATACTCAAGAAGCGATATTGCAGCAAAGAATTAAATCAATATAGATAAATAATTGATCTAAACATAATCAAAGAACTAATCCATTCAGGAATTCAAATTTGGAAATTTTTATTAGATATAAAGTCGTAGCCCTTTAAGTTAGCTTTCCAACGCATCTGGCATCGAATCAATCCGATATGTGAGTAGAAAGTTATGGTCAAAATACTAAAGTATATCCAGACAGTCTCCTAGAGCATGTTGTACTCTGACTATTTCTCTTGATCCGAATTACTCTTAAATCCCATCATTATCCTTATTTGAAGAGTCCTACACTCATAGAAAGTTCTTAGGTTGTTCCAACTCTTGCCCATTTGAAAGTCCTTTGGATTTGACTGGGTCTTTTTGACTTACTCTTTTATAGTCCCTGAAATTAAACATAAAAATCTGCTTAGGAGTATCTCAAAATAAATAGAAACTCAATTCAATAATACACATTAATTCCTATAATTTCTATTCACATTTTAGCATTATAGTCCAATAATAGGATATTTAGAGTGTACTTTCGTACACTCATCACACCCCCCAACTTACTCATTGCTAGTCCCTAGCAATTTTCATGCCAAGACGTCGAGATAGACCAAATAAAATTATACACAAAGGCCACCAAATCACACTTTCCAGATTCACATATCAAAGCAATCTTAGGAATTCAATAACCCTATCACAAGCAATCCACCTATAGAAATCCACAGAGTGTGTATGTGTTCAAAACTATATCCATCTAACTAGAAGTCTTGACACATGCAACATTAAGAACATCTCAAGCGAAAGGTTCAACTCCATAACTCACGGGTATAAAAGTGTTTCGTGTGACGATTCTCTCTATGGAGTTGACAATGGGTGTATACACACTCTCATGGGCAATTAGGCAATTATGTACAAGCAACAAGCAAACATTGATCTTGTGATAGGAACACTAATAAATGAGACTTCCACCACTCTTTCCAAAACCTTACTTAGGATCAGAACGGTCAACACAAAAGGTTGTAATGTGGCTTGGGTTCGGGGCTATATGAAAGAAAAGGATGAAAAGGATTCAAAAACTTCCAAGTACATACAAAGGGAATCTTATTAAACCTTTCAATAAACCACATTTCTCACTTGATGTACTCTCCAACTTTTCAAATCATCGAATAATACCTCTTTTTCTCTTTCTTCTTCTTCTTTTTTTTTCATTTTTTTTTTAAACTTGGTGAGCAATTATGTATGTCACCCTGGTATTTTGCTATTTTTACCCAACATTTTTACCTTTGAAACTCACTCACTTGAACACCTTGTAATTCATGTTCTTCCCCTTTCTCTCTCTCCTTTTATTTTTCCATAGAAAAGATAAAAATTCCACATCTAGTACACACTTGGAAGTAACAATGGTAGGAAAAATCAGTGTATAGGTTATACTCCAATGTGGAGAGGTATGGATGATGTGGGCATATGAAAACAAAAAGCTACATGTGTTTATTGGCTCAAAGTTGGCTACTAGGGGTCTTTGATGGAAAGAGTTAGCTTGAAAGGCTCAAACGTTGATCCTAAATTGACCTTTGTCATATCCCAAGTACATTCACCATCTTACCACAAACCATGTAGTGATATTCTCAAAAGAAGTGCCCAATTCAACAGATCAATGAATGCTTATCACAATTTACTGCATTTGTAGGCTCTCATTCATCTCCAAAACTCACATAAATACTTAAGGAAAAGAGTTCTCTAGTTACATGTGTCAAACCACCATCTTACCACAAAGCTTGGGTGAGTGCATTAGGGGTTCTGTGAATGCTTCAGCAAAAATGATTATGGTGGGTTTGGTGAATTCACGAAGATGACTATGAATGAGAATGAGTACACATGTGAAAATGATGCACGTGTGATGCAAATTTTTATTTTTTATTTTTTTTAAAAAGGCACATGAAAATATGCTACAGAGTTCCAACAAGCATTTTAAACATTGACTTTGCACCACCACCCCTAACTTAAATGAAACATTGTCCTCAATGTTTAAGAATCAAATTTGAATGAGGAGTAACTAAAAAGGGTAGAATACACCTAATGAGTGACGTGAGTAGCTTGCTAAGCACCAAAGATGGTAAGTTGAAATGAAAAAATAAAACTATCCTGCAAACAAAAACAAAGAAAACAACAGCAAACAGAAAGGAAAAGAGAGAAAATAAGAGAAAACAAAACAAATAAAGAGAAAAAGAAAACATACATGCGTCGTGGTTGATAGACCGGATCCACAAGTGGAATGTCTTCCACTTCCGGAACTTGCCTATCAATTAATACTTTAAGGCGTTGACCATTTACTTTAAAGATCCGACCATCTTTAGGATCCTCTATTTCTACCGCCCCATTTGTAAAAATATTCTTAACTATAAAAGGGCCGGTCCTTCCAAAAGAAGTTTTCCTGGGTCCTTATAGACTCTAGAATCATATAAGAACACTCTATCATTAGACTTAAACGTTTTTCTCAACATATTTTTATCATGAAACGCTTCCATTTTAGCCTTATAGATTCTAGAGTTCTCATAAGCATCATTTCTCAACTCCTCTAACTCGGTCAATTGAAATTTCTTAAGCTTATCCGCATTCAATTTCGAAGAAATACTAACAGGAGAAGTGTCACCTAGGTCGAGAAATGCATGCTTTAAACCTGAGGGATGTGGTTTTAATTCCCATTTAGGACTCTCCAAGCTTGAAGGAATATGCTTTTCACTTTTCTTAAATAGCTCCTCAAATTTCGGTCGCAAAATATGTGGGCCATAATCCTGAGGTGCATCAAAAATAGCACAAACATCAACAACAGTAGATGAATCATTCATAGTAACAAACTCAGAATTAATAAAGAAACATTCAAGGGAATCAGAATTATGAGTTGTATGAACTCCCTTGTCTATGAGTGCATCAATCATGTATGTTTGTTGACACTCATCATCCTCCCAGGCTGCTTACTGATGTGGAATATGTTGACCTCCATGGTCATGTTTCCAAAAGATAGTTTCATTAACCCATTCCTACAGTTTATAAGTGCATTAGCTGTAGCAAGGAAAGGTCTACCTAATATGAGAGGAATCTCAGAGTCAGACTCAACAACCGATTGAGTATCCAAAATTAAAAAATCAACAGGGTAGTAAAACTTGTCAATTTGGATCAAAACATCCTCAACTATCCTTCTTGGTTTCTTAACTGAACGGTCAGCTAATTGAAGCACAACAGAAGTGGGCTTAATTTCACCCAAACCAAGCTGCAAATAAATTGAATAAGGCATTAGATTCACGCTAGCTCCTAAATCTAGCAAGGCTTGCCCAAA
>QEOT01009135.1:0-21117 GCA_003123785.1 Pterocarya stenoptera
TACATTCACCAAATCCAAAACATTTGACTCAGGAATCACTCTACCCTGTCAACACATACAAGGACTCCATGCATGATCTACTAGGGGACTCTATACTCTTGTTATCAATTCAGGCCAATACAAAGATGTCCCATCCTGATCATCACTAGAAATCACTCTACCCATATGAAACTGGTGGCAACGTGCTGTGGGAATGGTGCGGGGACTCCTAATGCCACCCATGATTATTGGCACATGGTAAGAATCAATGCTTGGAATCACATCATCATCAAACACTTTTTTATCGTGAAAGTGAGATTTTGGCTTTTGTCCAATGCCTTTCATATTGTGGGACCGTCAGCCCTAGTTCTAACGTCCATCTGAGTCCAGATATGCTTGAATGAGAGACATTCGATCTTGGTGGTCCATTTGTGCTCTGGCTTTGCAGGATGGAAGAGACTATTGGGGAGAAGGTGTGCACGTTCTTTGCAGCTTACCTTGGGTCAAATCCCGCAGTGCTTTCCCTAATAAGGGTCTCCCACATTACACTAGACCATACCTCTGAGATCAGATGATATGGCTTGCTGGCTCGTAATCTCTTTTTTCCCATGTTCACTCTAGATGTTACATCTTTTATCGAGTATGGGCCTCTATGTACAATAATTGCCGTCATCTGAGCACATTTATGTTTTTGTGGAGAGATCCCATGTCTACATCAAGGTTGTGCTTACCTATTGCTCGCCTTTGTTCTGGACTAGCTGCACTTTGTCCGCCTAGCCATCTCCTTGTCGCCCAATTTCCGTCCTCAGTGACATTCCATCCCTAAAATTTCATGAGGACTATCTATAACGCTCATTTTTGTGTTGGAACTTTAGGAAATAGTTTTATAAAACGAGACGAGAACTACTAAACTTTTTAAAACTTTTCCTTTCCTTCCTATGATATTTAAGATTCTATATTTAAAATTACAAGCTGCTTGTGAACTTAAAAGAGAGTTTGTAGCTTTATTCATTAATATTAAAATATAAAATTCATTTACAAAATGTGAGTTCAGTCATTACATAAAATATGCTTAGGCTGCTGTCACCTTTCTTTTTAGGCTATGTCTGTCTTGACGCTTCGTTCTCATTTTGTTCCTGGAATGAGGAGGCACATAATAAAAACAAATGAGTCCAATACTCAATAAACTTCATACTATAAAAATATCCTAACATAAATTTTCATTCATGCATTTATCATTCATGTACATACTTTACATAAAGCATTTATTTGTTTTGAAAACATTACAAGGTGAGAGTTTTTCTTTAAAAACATTTTCATTCCTTGTAAAACATTTTCCGACACCTTGTACATTCACTCATAAATAAACCAAAACATTTCATATATCCAATTAACTGTTATCACTTTCCATTAGCCAGTACACACTGTTACACCTCGCATGTTGGGGTTAGCGGTCTTTTGGACCAAACTTTGCCCGTGGGCCCCGAGTTAGGAATCCATTCCAGTTAGGGGGTAGCATTGCGTGCATTTCCAGTAGTACTTACCTGGAATTGCAATTTACCCTGTCCATTGGTACCATCAATTCAGTCATGACCATTATGTAGCTTCATACATTAAAACATTCTTTGCATTTCTTTTCTTTTCATTCATTTAATTCGTCAGTCCATTTCATTTCATAGCATAAGCATAAACATCATCATTTAAACATCATTTCGCATCATTTAAACGTCCTTTCATAGCATCATTTAAAAATCATTTTATAGCATCTCTAAACATCATTTCATAGCCTCGATCATAATAATCATCATTTCATTTCATGGAACATAAAGAAGATATTACTACATATAACACCTATTTCACATGCATACAACTATTCTTAAGGTACATAGAAAGGAGTTGTCAAAGAAGGCTCATTGCATATATATACCTTAAAACATTAATACTTTAGCATACTTTCATAACACATGATTTCATTTCCATAAAGAGAATATCTCATTTTCATATTATTTATAAACTCTAGATGAATATGAACAAATACTTCTGTGAAGCCCAACCTAATGTCAACCTAGCCCATTCGAAGCCCAATTTTAGGGCCCAAACCCTAAACAGTTTCCCTCATTTTTTCCTCCTCCCTCTTATTCTCTCTCTTTTTCTTTGCAGACTACCGTCCAGCGCCAATAGTGGTAGATCTCTCTCTCTCTCTCTCTCTCTCTCTCTCCATTACAACCCTAGGTAGCTAGCCCAGTTACGCCGTGTTAATGCCCTCCATCCTGGCCTCCACCTTTGCTCGCTATCAATGAGCCATACCACCTCCATTGTCTCCTCTCAGTTTCTAGTTGGTTCTCTCTCTTTCTCTCTCTCTCTCTGCCATTCGTTAGGGTTTGATCCTTTCTCTCCCTCTTTGCCCCTAGGCTCAAAACTTCAAGGTTTGAAAACCCTAACCCCAATGTGGCTCGGTTTCCTTTCACTCACTGTCGTTGCCGCCAACACTATGTCAGCGATAGTGGGCTTCACTTTCTCTCTCTCTCGGTCTTTGGCTGTCCAATGCCCCCTTCCCTAGAGATCCCTCTCCCTTAATTTCTCCCTCTCGATCTCCTCCACGCGCTCTCTTTCTCTCTCTCTCTGACATTTTTGGTCGTCGTCCTTCATCACCACTTCCTCCCCTTTCCATTCTGATCTAGTCACTCTATCCCTCTCTTTATCCCTCGGTCCGTAGCACACACATGCACATCATTTTCTCTCTAACGGAGACCACATAACCACCCTCAAGATCATCACCTAACCCACTGTTAGGAATGACTACAATTAGCAACAGTGCTCAAGACGCCTTGATCATCTAAAATTCCTACCTCTGCATTGTGAGTAATCCTCAGACTAACCTTTAAAATACTGCCGTTAAAAAATTGTGAAATTGTGGTGCCCCCAACTTCCATGTACAGATACACACGGAAATCAAAACGTCGGGATGATGACGACACGGTCACGCACCCCATTGACATGTGCTAAGTGTGTGCAATGCAACACGTGTACAATAAACAGTACACAGCGGAAATGTTAAGTCCAATAACTAAGTATCAAAGTTTAATACAATACAAAAGTACTGAAAATTCACATGTCAACATAATACGATTTTTTTTTACAAATCAACATCAAATCAAATAAAATACAATAAGCATAAGCGAATGATAATCTTAAAATACAAAAAAATAGCCAATGTCCCTATTCCTCAGGCGGAGCCGCATCCTCGGGCTCAACCTCTTCAAAACCTGCATCAAAATCTACAGTACCAAAAAGATGGTACCACAGGTAAGTAAAATACAAAATGCTCCAAGACAATAAATATATTAAACCAACTAACGCTATACATGTACATGATGATCAAAACGCAAACCCGAGAAAAACACCATTTCTCAAAAATCACAATTTTCTCACACACACCAAAAATCACCATTTGGCACGAAACAAAAATCCAGGAATAAGTCCATTAATTCCAATTTTAACTGTATGCACCATGGCCTCCCTTAGGGACTATCCACATACTCTGGCTCCCTTCGTCACCTCACGGGTAACGACCGTGCGAGTGATACACAACGAGTGATGCCTAGTTCCACTCCCACCGCGTACATAGCCAAGCATCCTCTGACCCCCGCCAGCACGAGGGGTTACAGAGTCGGATCGAGAGCGCTACCATCCCGTCCAAGTCCTGGGCAACAGTCCTAGGGGACGACACTCAGTATATTCCGCTCCCGAGTGTCCAGAGGAGCTTCACCGAGATAATACCCCATCCCGACTTAGGGGTGATACACACACACCCGAAAATCCTTATCACATTAAACATAGTTTCTTAAATCACACACCCACGCATGCGTGCACAATGCCATGAAATCGACTAATTATCAACAACCAACAGTTACCAGTATAACCAGATAACCAAATCACAATTTATAAAACAGGTTAGTGCAAAAATATACTTAAGTCTTAAAAGTCTTTTGGAGAAATATTTACAGTGCTATATAATAATTTTAGGAGGATCACGGAGGTGCAAAAGGCGGATGGAAAGCAACGTAGCAGTACAAAAATACTGTGGCCGAAATACACAGTATACCCAAATTTCAACGGAGTCAAACGAAAGCTAGGGAACGGTAGGGTAGGGCCTATGGAAGGTGGTGAAACTAGTGTAAACGATGGTTGGCCGTGGATGGCGGCCAAAACGGTGGTGGAAGGTCAAAAATCTCAAAACGGAGATGAGCTCGTGGAGGTGGCGCCGGTGATGGATTGGAGTTGAAATTGGGTGGGTTATAATGGCAAGAGGCCGGTGAAGAAGTAGTGAAGAAATGGTGGTCAATGATGGCCAGATGGAGGCGGAACGGGAAGAAGAAGCTCGCGGCTTCGCACGGCTCGCGGTAGCTAACGCCAACTGGCCTGAAAATGGAGGGAAAGACTTACCGGCAGTTGAGGAGTCGACCAATGTCGGCGGTGAGGGTCACGGACGGCCGGCGGCGGTGGCTGGAGGAAAAAGGTCGAATGGCGTGGGGGTGAGGAGAGAGAAAATCGAGTGGGAGAGAGAGAGATCGAGCAAGAATGAGCTGAAGGAAAAAGAAGAAAGAAAGAAAAGAAAAGGAATAGGAAAAGAAAAGATGGGGAAAAGAAATGAGGTCCAATCCTCTCAACTTTTGGGTCACAACTGATCCTCAAAATAACTATTTTTAAAATAATAAATTTAATAAATCAATATAAACTCAAAAATAATGAAAATAAAATATTAAACTCCAATAATAATCATTCTTTAAAATAAAAATTAATTTAATTGTAGAACATTAACTAAAATTATGAAAGTACATTAAAATAATTTTCGATTTAAAAATCGTAAAATAATCTCGCGTAAACACATTAAATTAAATTAAAAGGCTAAAAATAGAATATTTAATTAAAAAGTCCTTCAATAAAAAGCACGTAAAAAATAGGGAGTTACAGAAATTGTGTTTAGTAGTCTGTTTGTAAATTTGTGAAGTAGCCGAGGGCTCAGTGAAGCGTTGGGAATGAAATATGAAGTTGTGATGTTAGGAATTGACTTGCAATGAAATTGTGTGTTTTTAATTCATAATTAATGTCATTGTTATGTCATTCACCCATTTAACTGTTGCCCATTGTCTGCATCATATTTTTTTACTTGTCATTAAGGTTTCTATAATTGTGCTCTAATTTCATGTATACTGAAATATGTAAGCTGATGGTTTTTCGATCAAATGATTTTGTAGGTGCGTGCATATTTGATACCTATCACAACCCCAAACCAAGATAAGGCATTATCTTGATGGAGCTCCTCTGATCACTCATGAGTGTGAAACATTGAGTGATATCCCTGAGTTATCTCTGGGTGACAACAAGATAAGTAATGCTCTTGGGTCGACTCTGTTGCCTCTCTGCTAGAGGTGGCTAGAGGATGCCTGGTCACATACGCGTCGGGCATAGAGCATGACATTTGTAACAGCTTGCCAGAAATTCAAGTGATGAAGTTCTTTAGACTTTAGGAACCTCGTGAAAACCTAAAAGTTTTTACAAATTGACTTAATCACATAGATTTTAGTCTATCAGCATAGTTAGTGTAGCCACTCACTATCATACCAAAAGTACACTTTTATTTATTTAATGTACCTAGAAGTGTCGTAATGAGATATGGTGTGCGCTATTGAACTCAGATGAATATTTAAGATTTTATCGTCCAATAAAACCATTTTCTGTTTTTAGATGAAATGCTATCCGAAAATGCTTTTTGTTTATTTCGAGGGCTTTGAAGTCGAATTTTAATAAATGATTTGGACCCTATGGTCAGTATGTATATTAGGATTTTGTAGTGCAATAATAATCTTGATAGTTGTACCAAGTGCAATGTTTTTAAAATTACAATATGGAACATCCAAATTAGGTTAAAGAAATTTTATTTGGATACTTGGAAAGATTTTAGCCACACTTGGTGAATAGTGTTGGACACTTGGCCCCAACAGGAACCATGACATGGAAATGTGAAGGTAATCAAACATTGAGATCATGCCACCTAAGCAATACACTATTCCATCCAACCATCCATTTTGTGCCAACCTAAAGAGGGTTTCAATCCTAGTGAAACCTCAAATACTTGGAATTCAATTAGAACCCCAAAAGATCGGAGAAAATCAAAATCCTAAATAGTTTCCCCAAACCCCAAATTTGTTTCCAAAACCTAAATGGAGCCAATTTCTAGCTTAAAGTTTAATTAATTGATTAAATCACTTCAACATGCTATTAACCACTCAAATTCATATTATGATATCATTATTCAATCCTTTAAATCTTGAAAGTTTTAGTGGGCCAAGAAATTGATAGCAACCCAAACCTTAGTTAAACCCTAAATTCAAGCCCACTCTATTAAGGCCCATGAAGTTGGGCCAAGTTTGCAATGCTTATGGTGGAAGTTTTCCCCAATCCATTTCTGACCAAACTCTATCCAAAATAGCCTGAAGTTGTACTTGATTTAAAGGTTGCCTCACACGACAGCTCTAGGCAGCAATACCATGGGCTGGTTTTGCCCATTGTTGTACGCTGGCACAGCCATCACTCAAGGTCATTCATAGCCCTTTCATCACCCCTTGTGTAAGAAGGGGCCCAATAAATTTCCCTATCATTTCATCCATTTCCAACACGTTTCTTAGAGAGAAACATAAAGTTCTCTCGAACAGTTTTCCTAAGTCACTTTGCTCATCCTTTTTGAAGCTTTTGTAAGCTTTTCCCCATTTCTTTCACAAGAGGTTTTACTATTTGAGTCTAGTTTCTGTGGATATATGTTTTGTTGATTGCAAGGCCATTTGATCAGTCAAAAGTTATTTTAACCACGGAAAGGTCATTCTGGGCAATAAACTGGACAATGCTTTTTTTTTTTACCAAGCTATTGGAACGTTCTTGGTCCGAAATTTTTATAGAGTGTCTTTAACGTGTTTACATGAAAGTTTGATGAAGATTTGTTGTATGTTATAAACTTTTGATGAAAGGTTTTCTTAGATCTAAAAAGTTCGAAACTGGAAGGAGTAAGCAATTTCTATTTTGTGAAAGCTTGGATTCTTTGTTGTTAAATCATGCTCCAATAGTTTTGATATTTTTATATGATGATCTTAACTCTTTGATATATCTGTTAGGATGTTAATTTGAAGATTTTTGGTGTTGATTTTTAATTGTTAGATCCATGTTATGGTTTAATTTTGGCTATGTCATCTTGAGAAAATTTGTTTGAGTATGTGTTGAAGCCGAAAGTTAGGTGATGGATTTGTGATTTTTGATGATTTTTACTTGATGATTCAAAAGATGATTTTTCTTATGAGTATGTTAGGAATATATTAGAAGTAATTTTTGAGCTTTAGAGTTCTTGGAAATGTTTTAAAAGGAGGTCAAACTTTGTGAATCAAAGGTTATGTTTTTTGTTAAAGTTTGGAACTTTTTGTTAAAAAGTTTTGTGTTTTTATGAAGTGATGTTTTGTTGGTTGTTTTATTAAGCTTCTTAAGCATAGGATTTGATGATTTATATTGTAATATTTTGGTTTAAGCATAAGTTATGAGATTGATAGAAATTGCAACAAAATTAAAGAAAAATAGTCCTGTGAGTATTTCAGCCTTAGTGTATTTGTCATGGTTCTGATTTATTTTAAATTTTTCTAATTAGATATTTTGATTTATGACAAAATTTACGTGATGAATGTAAATTTTGATGAATTTTAGAGTTAGGATGCAAAATTCTTTAGGGGTAAAATGGTCATTTTTGACATATGGAGAGTAAAATAGAAATTTTACTCTAAGATAGTATTTTCATGTTTCTATGTTATTAGTGATTAAATTCTAACGTTTAGAAATCCTTACTTATAGTTTCTCATTTTTCGTACTTTCTTTGTAATGCAACAATCTTTATCTGTTACACAATAAATTATGTCACACAATATTTATTTGTTACATGATATATTCTGTCAAACAATATTTTTCTGTTATATGTTATACCATATCACGTAATGTTTATCTCTTACGTGTTATTCCATATCATGAAATGTTTATTTGTTTCATGTTATGTCATGTCATTCATCTTACGTACATGTCAAGTTACGTTATGTCAGGTCATCTGTACTTTCATTTCATGTTATGTTATGTCTCGAGTACAGTTTGTGTATCTCGAAATTAGTTTTTCTATGTAAGTCAAGTCTATTTACGTTTAGCACGGCCTTAAATGGTAGGATGGAATAATATCCTAGTGGAACACCTTTGTTCACACTGTAGTGTCTAAATTAGTGTGAAATTTTCTGAGTTAACAAGGTAAAAATCAACAGGTTTCGAATGGGGCCTAATGACTGAATATGTACATTGTGTTCCACAATAGGTGGAGATACCTGTGAACTAGCACGTATGTTAACACACTCACAACTAGTGTAGATATCTGTGTTGTGAGTTAGTAATCGGTTGGGACATAGGCTCAAAGGGACCCATGTAGCACTTACATTTCACTTTTATTAATCATGCTTAATTATTGAACAAGATTTCAAATTCATGTATTTCACATTCATGCTCATGCTATTTAATGTTCAGATAAATTCATGTTCAGTCTGTGTTCAACTCACATTCAGTTCAAGTTCAATTCATGTTCAGTCTCAATTCAATTCGCGTTCAGTTTAATTCATGTTCAATTTCACCTTCAGCTTTATGTCATGTTTAAGTTCACGTTAGTTCAGTTCTTCTCATGTTAGTACATGTAATGTCAAGTTCAAGCTCAATCCTTGCACTGTTTAAGTCCTGTCAGTTCATACCATATTACATATCAAGTCACGTCATACTTATTTATGATTATTATTATGCATTCATGCTTTTACTACCATGTATGCATCTATAAACTGTATGTTAAGTTTCCTCTTAAATTTCTGAGATTTGTACTCAAATATTACCGTGGTAGTCCCAACTACCATATCCCCTTGAATGGAAGATGATGTGCTAGGATTAGGAACTGTAGACAAGATGAGGAGCTCATAACTTCCATGATCAGATTTATAGATAGTATTTTTGCATCCTTAGTTGAGTTACACGAGTTACTCTACGAACTATCCCAATAGTTGTTTTATCTGTATACTAATGGAGCTATATCTCCCATACTTTTGAGATTACATATGTTTTGGACTTGTGCTGTAATCATGGATGTTTATCACTTTCATTTTATGTAATATGGTTCTAAGTTATTTTTGGGACACTTATAGTTTGGTGTAGAGTATTGCTTAAAGAAAAAAAATTATCCGCTACGAATAATGCATATTGGTAGATGCATGCTAGGTGCATTACATCTTTAATTGTCATAAATAGGAGCAGGTAATATTGTGTTACATGTCTCGATATTTCAGATGTCCATCCGATCCCAAGCGAAATCTAAGGGCGTCATAAGGTGGTATTAGTGCAATACATCTCTGGATATTAAATCCACATAAGCTTGTACCAAATATTAGGCTTAAAATTTTAGTCTTGGTTAGGCTTGAATTTCTTGAACTATAAGGGCTAGTACGTAGTTTTGATACACGTGCCCAGATGTTTAAGAATGTGACAAATGACTCACGGTAGATGGAGACATCAATCAAGAGAATCAAAATCACCCGATGGATGGAGAAATCAATTAAGAGAATCAGAATCCCCCGATGGATGGAGGATAAACTGAACCTGTACATCTATTAACTGACGTGCTTAGTCATCAACAACAGCTACAAATGCATGAACCTAGACCCAAAGTTAAGGTTGTTTGTATGAGAAGTTCCTAATCCACCGTTACCCGAATTTTTTTGGTAATGAAGGACCTCTGAGAGCGAATAAGTGGATTATAGATCTTGAACGGACATATGAGATATGCAGTTGCACTAAGGACCAGAAGGTTCTATACGTTGGATATTTATTCTAAGGAGAAGCTGAAGTATGGTTGGATACTCGAAGGCAGCTTCTGATAAAGGAACTAGGAACCCTCGCTGCATTAATATGGGAGAGATTCAAAGAAGAGTTTGACAACAAATTCTTCCCAAATTCTATCAAACAAGAGAAGGTGCAGGAGTTCACATCTTTAACTTAGGGTAGTTTAACAGTGAAGCAGTACGCTACCAAGTTTATAGCACTAGGGAGGTTCACACCACACCTATCTCTGTCGAAAGAATGTAGGCATAGAAGTTCCAAGTAGAATAGAGACGTATTAGGAGTTGGTGAACGTAGCTATGATAGCAGAAGTTGAACAGAGTGGTCTAGTGATCCATATGAATTCCGAAAGGAAAAGGACCATGCCATTTGCTTCAAATGGTAGCGTCGAAAAGAGAAGGTCTTTTCCCGGCCCTGCTAAAGGCAAAGGAATAGCGACAGGAAGATAGACGCCGTCTTTCTACCTGCATTCCCCAAAGTGTGGAAAGCATCACACTGGAGAATGCTTCTATGGATATGGAGTTTGTTTCCGATGCAGGAATCCTAGACATTTCATCATAGATTGTGCCAATACCGCACAAGGTAATGGAGCTGGTGATAACAAGCCAAGGCCCCACATCCCAGCATGTGTGTATGCAGTAACCCTAGGTGATATCGATGCTAACGTATCAAAGACTGAGGAAGCTGGCATGATCATTGGTATTTCCTTAAATTGTTTGTGCATTATTGTTAGCTTGAATGTTAGACTTAGTATTAATATTAGTATCATGTTATATATAATTAGGAAACATCAGCCTATTACGGTTCATTGCTTATTCACTATTTGATTTGAGTTCATCACAACCCTTTATGTCTGCAACATTTGCATGAATTTGTAACTTGTGAAGTGAGCTATTACCTCAACTAGTTGTAGTAACGATTCCTTATGGGAATACAGTAGCTTGTACCCGTTTAGTTCAGGGTTGTCTTGCAGAGCTAGAAGGAAGGACGCTGAAGGCTAATTTGTTAGTATTCAATCAGATGGAGTTCGACCTAGTCTTAGAGATGGAATGGCCATTCAAGCACTATGCTAAGATAGATTGTCTAAAGCGAGAAGTTGTGTTTGAACCCCCCAAGTGAAGGCAGGATGAGTTACGCAGGAGCGTCGGTTAAGGCCACCTTCTAGTGATTTCGGCTTTGCAAGCCAGGAAGTGTATCAAGGACGAAGCCTCAACATTTCTATTAATGATTGTGGAGAAGACAATCGAGAGTGAAGAAATATGTTGCATACCCGTAGTTGAAAACTTTCTTGAAGTTTTTGCCGATGAGTTACCTGGATTAGCATTGGATAAAGAAGCAAAATTCGAAATAGAGTTGGAACCTTCATCTAACAAGGCACCATATCATATGGACCCCGCTAAATTGAAAGAGCTCAAGGTGTAGTTGGAGGAACTGTTAGAGAAAGGTTTTATTCACCCTAGTTTTTTGCCATGGGGAGAACTTGTGTTATTTGTAAAGAAGAAAGATGGATCTATGAGGATATGTATAGACTACAGAGAGCGGAACAAAGTGACGATCAAGAACAACTATCCGTTACCCAAGATCAACGATTTGCTGGACTAATTGAAAGGGCAACAGTGTTTTCAAAGATCAATTTGTGATATGGATACCATTAGTTGAAGGTCAAGGAACAGGATCAATGATTTGCTGGATCAATTTAGTACAAGGTACGTCCACTATGAGTTTTTGGTAATACCTTTTGGGTTAACCAATGCTCCAGCCGCATTCATGGACATGATAAATAGAATATTCAGAACCTATCTGGATAGTTTTGTCATCATATTCATTGATTACATCCTAATCTACTCGAACAGCAAGGAAGAGCATAGAAATAATCTATGTATAACTCTAACTATACTTAAGACCAGAAGATGTATGTCAAGCTCAATAAGTGTGAGTGCTGGCTTTGTGAAGTGAAGTGTTTAGGTCATGTGATCTCTAGTGGAGGAGTAGCGATAAACCCTAGCAAGATTGAAGCTGTAATGAACTGGTAGAGACCGACCATGAGGAAACTGTTAATCAGGAACTGTAGTCAAGAAGTCATTCTAACCACAATCCAAGAGTTCATTCCATTGGATTGGAAAGTTTTGAAAGACTGTTAGAAGGAGGACAACAAACTTGCGGAAGTCATTAGAAAAGTCGAGAGGTCGAAAGGACTGAAGGGCTTCATATCAGAGCAGATGGGACTATATATTACAAGAATCGAAGAGTCATCCCAATAGACCAAGAGTTGAAGGAAAGGGTGTTGAAGGAAGCTCATAACACACCCTACACAGCTCATCCCAATAGTACGAAATTGTACTAGGATTTGAAGCAGCATTTCTGATGGGAAGGAATGAAGAAAGAAGTAGCAAAATGCATACGAACAAGTATTCTGTCTGCAGATTGGTAAAAGCAAAACATCAGAAGCTGACAGGTGAATTTTAGTCACTGTCCATCCCAGAATGGAAGTGAGCAGATATTTCAATGGATTTTCTAGTGAGTTTTCCAAGGACCTTAACCGGGAATAATACTATCTAGGAAATAGTTGACCGTTTAATGAAAAGTGCTCACTTCATACTCATCAAGAACATAGATTCTTTGGAGAGATTAACAAGAATTTATGTATCAGAGATTTTCATATTGCATGGAGTACCTAAGACGATCATGTCAGATAGAGACCCTCATTTTATATCTCGATTATGGCAAAGTTTGCAAAGTTTGATGGGCATTAGTTTGAAGTTTAGTAGTGCCTACCATTTGCAAACAAACGGACAAACAGATATGATAATTCATGCGTTAGAAGACATGCTAAGAGCTTGTGTAATGGAACATGAGGGGAATTGGGAGAAGCAACTACCTTTGATAGAGTTTGCTTACAACAATAGTTTCCAGGCCACCATTCAAATGGTACGATATGAAGTCATGTATGTCAAGAAGTGCAGACCACCATTGTATTTGGAAGAAGTAGGAAAGAGTTAAGTGATTGAACCAGAAGTATTACAAGAGGAGATAAAAAGCCAAATCCACACAATCAGAGAAAAGATGAGAACGACACAAAGTCGATATAAGAACTGCATTGATAACCATAGGAGGAGTATAGAATTTGAAGTTGGAAGTTGGGTTTATGTGAAGAAATCTCCTATGAAAAGAGTAAGTAGATTCGAAGTGAATGGTAAATTGAGTCCAAGATATGTTGGACCCTATAAGATAGTGGAGAAAATATGAGCAGTTGCGTACCGTTTGGAATTGCCTAAGTTCCATGGAATCTATAATCTATTCCACATGCCCTCATTGAAGAGGAGGTTTGGGAATCAGACACCAATAGTGGTAGACCCTGATAGCATACCTCTACAATCCAACCTGACCTATGAAGAGAAACTAGTACAGATCATTGACTGGAAGGAAAAAGAGTTACGGAACTACAAGCTTCCATTGGTCAAAATACTTTGGCAAAATCATAATGTTCAGGAAGCGACTTGGGAGAAAGAAGTTGATACGCAAACGAAGTAACCCAATTGCTTGGAACCTAATCCAATCTTGTTTTGTTTTGGTCTAGGCTTAATCCATGTTTTGTGATTCACTTATGTACAAGATTGTTTATGCAAGATGTTGTATTTCATTTAAATGGATACCAAATAAAGTATACGTTTCCGTTTCGAAACTTTTGTGGGCCAGTCTTTAGAGTGTGCTGTGTATTATTTTCTCCATTTTCATTATGTCGTTTTGTAGTTCAATGGCACAAGAGTGTAAGACTGCTAGGAAATCGACCCGTTCCACACAACAAGTGCATGAAATCAGAGGAGCATCGTAGGAGGTGACTTGCTGAGTTGAATAAGGAGATAGCTACCATTTGGTAGAAGATGGAGCAGTAGGAGCACTATCGAACTCACATTATGATATAGATAGAAATCAGGTAGGTTATGAGAGGAAGGCATTACCTCATGAAGAACATTACTCGCCTCTGCACACGATCACTTGGATGGGTTGGGATAGCTTCAAGGCAACGATGGCACAGGATGAAGCTGAATCTAGCTGAGCAGCAGAAGAACACGTCATAGCTACCAATCTTGAACCCACGACGTTAGGGTCATCTATTTCATCTACTCACCAAAGACGACTGCCCGTGGAAGGTCCTATACCTAATAGCAACGATGAAAAGGTCGAGCATCACTTTGGCCCTAAACATTTTGGTAACATGGCATAAGATGTGGATGATGATGCATTCTATAACTTACCGCAGCATACTATATCGATGGACATCTACTCACCCCTGCCCTAACCAACCAGCGATGATGCGTCCAGTGATGGACAATAGGCTTGGTGACCAACATCTTCTCCTTTGTTTGGTATGGTTGTTTTAATACTTGTGTTGATTTCAAGGACAATTTTTTTTTTAGGAGGGGAGGATGTAACTGCCCACCAAAACTTTAAGGGATGAATTTCTTTATACTTTAGGAACCAAGTGAAAACCCAAAAGTTTACAAGAATCGACTTAATCTCATAGGTTTTAGTCTATTAACATTGTCTGTGTAGTCACTCACTATGGTGCCACAAGTGAAATTTTATTTATTTGTGGTACCAAGAAGTGTCAAAAAGAGATGTTGTTTGTGACATTGAACGCAGAGGAATATTTAAGATCTTATGGCTCAATAAAACCATTTTTTGTTTTCAAACAAAACGACTGTTTGAAAATGCGTTTTGTTTATTTCGAGGACTTGAGAGTTGAATTTTAATAAAAGATTTAGGATTATGCACCCTAAGGTTAGTATGTATATTTAAGATTTTTGAATACAAATTTTATTTAAAATTTTTTGGAGTGAATTGTAACCTAAATAATAGCACCAAGTGCAATGTTTTCAAAATCACAATGTGAAATATCCAATTTTGTGGGTGTGTGCATATCACGACTCCAAGCCGAGATAGGGTATTATCTCAGTGGAGCTCCTCTGCTCGATAGCATAATAAACTGAGTGACCTCCACTGGGTTGTCCTCGGGCTATAATGGGCTTGGATGAGACAGTAACTTTCTCATGCCGACTCTATGTCCTCTTTGATTGTAGGGTCTAGAGGATGTCTGGTCACGTATACGCCAAATGTGGAGCTGGACATCGCCCATTACGAAGTCATATGCACTGTCATTATTCATGGTGTGACGAATAGAGCCAAGGTGTGCGAACGGTCCATAGGGGAGACCATGGTACATCCATAATAATTGGATGTGTTTTTGGGTACAAAGAGGTTTTTGACGTTATGTAACAACCCGATCTTAAGTTTGGACTATAAGATAAGTTTATTATTATTATTATTATTATCAGATTTCATAGGATTATTAAATTAGAGTTCTATCAAGATTAAGATTCCTAATCTTAATCACGGTTCCACTCCCATGCTCACGCACGTCTCTCTCCGTTAATCACTCATGCACGGCACTACGTTTATTATTACACTTCATGCACAGCCGCACCTACTGCCTTCCATTTGTTTTCTCTAGGGTTTCCTCCATGCCTATTTTATACACACACGGTTAGATCTCAGATAGGAAGAAAACTCACGCCGCAAACCTTCCCAGTCCACACTCAGCCTCTCTCCACTTTCACTCCGTCGTCCCCTCCACGAAAGGCCGAGAGCCACTTCACTCATCATCTGCTTTAACCCACGGCAACGGTGCAATGTCACCGTCCACCCTCCACTAGCACCTTCACGGCCAACGCGAAACCGCAGCAGCCAACCACCAGGAATCACCAAATCAGCCCAAGGGATATTGACGTAGCCTCTGTTTTATACCACAAAAACAGAGCATTTCCATGCAACGGGAAGCGGCCAACCGTGAGCCTTGTTCTCCAGCAGACATCGGAACACCTCTCGGGCACCACAGAAACCGCCGGTGAAGACTTTCCATCACCCCAGGTTCGCCGCACGCCACCTCAGCCTCGACTGCCTTGGTGACCTCCTCTCCCTCTGCTATTCACGGCTAGGCAGTTGTCTCTCTCTCTCTCTCTATCACGGCGTCGCACCACCCTGCCAGAGACCCAGTCGCGTCGCCGACCACTTCCAGCCACCCAGAGCTGCCATCCAGCCCTTCCCCGTCGTGCACCTCCATCTCGGTGAGCCCCTGTTCTCCCTCGCGTAGCACTCGGTTTCTCTCGCACAGGCAGTGCTGCCTTGGTTGATCCATGTGTTTTAATCACAGAGCATTGCATGCAATCGGGCTCTTGGGCCCTACGTATGATGGGCTTATTTGTTAAGTGGTGTTTTAAAATGTAAATTGGGCTTAGTTTTTATTTGTTTGATGTTTTAAATCTGATGGGCTTTTAAACTTGAGGATAATTAGACATATATTATGTTAAAACTTGTAATTTAATTTGGGCCGATTTTATGATGTTTCAAGCATGTTTTTTAGTGATTTTATTAGACTCAATATTTTAAAGAGGAGTTATATTTTATTTAAATATATATATTAGTCTAATGTTTATTTTATAAGAAGATGTTTAAAGAATTTAAATTAGATTTTAAAGTAGATTATTGAGCCTAATATTTTAGTAAGATTTCTTTTACCTATTTAATAGAATTTAATAAAATTATTATGTTATAATTTAAATAGAAATAAAGAAATGTGTTAAGAGTTTTAAATAATATTGATGATTATTATGTTTCTTATAAGATTAAATAATTATGTTAAGAAAGTAAATCTATTTTAAGAATTTAGATTTTTATGACTTATTTAAAATAGCCCAAGTATTCTTCTAAGTTATAATATGTTATTAGTACTTTAAGTAATTTAAAGATATAAGAATTTATTGATTTTATGGTGTTAAGCAATAGGTTTATTTGACTATCATCTAGATTATGAATTTGGTTAAGTAAGATATAGTATTTAGTTATTTCCAACAATTTAGTGATAGTTATTTATTTGTATATAGGTCTCAAGTTACGAAGTATTATTCAAGAAGAAATGCAGCGAGGTAAGTAATTTGATCACAAATTAGGATCATCACAGATCAGCTTATATATAAATATTATTCAAGCCAGTTCATTGATAGCCAGTTTTTATGTATCACTCATGTCACGTGCAAGCATGTCATCTAGAATAGCACACGATCATGTCATTCCGCATCATGTTTAGATTCAGAAATTATAATTATATATGTATTATGTCATGCATCTCATGTGTATAAGACACATAAGCTATCTTAAGTTCAAGTGAAAGATAAGTTCAGATCAGTTAATAGATGGCCATTCAGATGCATGGTACCAATGCAGTTCAGTTCAGGGTGGTGTGCAAGCCACGAACTCAGTCGTGGTCCACCATAGTATGCTAGAATACTATCAGCAGTTCCCCTTGCTGCAGCGGGATGTGGGACTGGTGCACAACCTTACACACAGGGGTAAGTGTGTTGGCCAGTCAGATAAAATCAGTTCAGTTAAGTCAGATCAGTCAGTTAGCTCAGCATAATCAGTTATATATAGCATGAGCATTAGCATGATCAGTCATGAATTTATTTATTTTAAGTTCTCAGCATGAAAGTTCTTATGAAAATCTTATGTTTATTACGTTTACGTTGTGATGGATTTCTTACTGAGTCATCGACTCATTTTAGTTTGTTTTCATATTTTTAACCACCCAGGTGAAGATGATGATTACGAGCAGGCAGGCCAGGAGTAGAAGGAGCATGTTATTTTAGTTCAGACTTTCTAAAATAAAACATGTCTTTTATGACATAAAGTTATTCAGTTTATTCATTTAAGTTTTTGAAGGCAATGTTTTCAGACAAAGCTTTATGGAATAAATCCTAAATTTTTTTTATTTAATATGAGATCTCTTGCCGGGTTTTCTTTTTATGAAAAATACGTGACATCTCCAACCTACGGGAAGGGGGTGTTACACGTTAGTGGTTCTAATAAATGCATTTTGGGGATGGTTGTAAAAAATGAATACTTTTGGGGTTTTTGCATCCATGACCGTTGTGCATTTTTTTTTTTTTTTTTTTTTGTATAATTTCATACTTGAATCTCTTGGTTATCGCTCTACTGATTTATTTACTGAGATTATGAAATCTCATTGTGGTATTCCTACCTAAGGTTCCATTTATGGAATCGTAGACTTTGATTCAGAGGATTGGTATGAGTAGGAGGGACCAGCTCCTTTGAAGGAGTGATGGCTTGGGACTTTACTCGTTATTTGTTGTTAGACGTTTGTATTCATTTCCTATATTTCAACTAGATGACTGTATTAATCTCTTGGAGGGCTTTGTTTCAAGTTGTATCACTTTTTTAAACTTTCTAGTACTTAGTTTTTTTACTGGCCTATAATTTTGCGCTATGTTATTTATGTTGTACACATTTTGCATATTTGCACATACTTGCACATGAAAAATGGGGTGTATGATCCATGTGTTCATCATCTCGGTTTCACGACTTCCACCAAATTACACGTAGGGGTCAAGGGCACCACAGGTGGTATCATAACGTTTTGGCTCTAGATAAAACCACACGTCACCTAGGTGCAATACCAGAAATGTAGGTTTTAATCTTGGAATTTCTTTTGTTGAGTTAAAGAAATGGGGTTAATGGTCACGTTTTGGCAGGAAGATAGTGCAACCAAGGATACCACACGATGAATCTTTTGGCCATGCTCCCGAGGATGAGCTTCCGTGAGGCGATGGGAACTACGCCATGGCTAGGGCGTTGAACGGTATGACGAAATCCCTCCAGCAGAATTTCGAGCCCCAACATTAGGTGGAGTAGAGAGGGTGCTCTTATGAGCATTTCCTGGCCCATAGAACCCCTGGATTAACCATTGAGGAAAACTAGCTAAGAGCTAGGAGGTGGATCAAGGATCTTAAGAGGACATTTGAGATATGTGGATGCACCGAGTCCCAGAAGGTGTTGTATGCAAGCTACATGTTGCAAGGTGAAGTCGCCGCCTAGTGGGAGACTAAGCGGGAGATCCTTTGCAGCAGTGACCTGTCAACATTTCAAGCAAGAGTTTGATGATCGCTTCTTCCCTAACATGGATAGGCGTCAGAAGGCAAGAGAGTTCAACAACCTAGTGGAAGGTGACATGATAGTGGAGCAATATGCCTAGAAGTTTATGGCACTCGAGATGTTTGCAACGCATCTCATTGCCACTAAAGAGATGCGAATAGAGCATTTTCAGGAGGGTCTGCATTGGGAGATCTACAGGCAAGTTGCTTGTCTGCTATTTTGACTTTTTTCAGTTTGGTTAAGGTGGCCTCTATGGCAGAACAGGAGTTTGGTGGTCCTGTAGGCTTTCCGACGAGCTAGAAGAGGAGGAGCTTTGTAGGAGAGAGAAGCAGCTTGGGGTCGCCTAAGAAATTTGTATCAAGGACAGAGGCCAGGCCATAGGCATCAACTGGTGTGCGCATGGGGGGTCGAGCCCCAGTTTTTGGAAGGTGTAATGATCCAATAAAGGTGACTGTCTTCCAGGTGGGACTCAATGCTTCAAGTTCGGTTGAGTAGGGCACTTCACTCATGAGTGCCCTAATGTTGCTTAAGAAACTGACCAGGACAGCACGGTGGAAGGGTGAATCAGAGGCAGGTAGTGCATGCAAGAGTGTACGCTCTAACTCCTGGTGAGGTCGATGATGAAGCCTTAGAGACTCAAGATGCGGGGTCGGCACAAGTATGAATTTGATCCAGTCTTTTTAAGTTGATGCATTGTGTGGTTTAAATTTTTAGAATTTCATTCGAAGTGTTTCATTCGATTGTATGAATACTATGCCTATATTTTGTTTGATTCGGGGGCACCTAATCCTTTATGTTTGTTACTTTTGCACGAATGTGCAACTTAGTCATGAAGCCCTTACCACAGTCCGTGGTTGTAGCATTACCAAATAGAGAGATGGTATGGTGTTCAAAAGTTGCCTTAAGCTGTCCTTTGGATTTTGGAGAGAGGACACTTGATGCCGACCTGATAGTGTTCAATCTGCCTGGGTTCGACATCATTCTGGTTATGGATTGGTTGTTTCCGCACTTCATGAGTATCAATTGTCAGAGCCCTGTGATCAATTTTCATCTCCCTAGAGGGGACTATATGGAAGTCACAGGTGGCAAGCTAAAGTCAAGACCCACGATTATATCTACGATTCAAGCGAAGAAAGACTTCACTAGTGCAGCAGATACTTATCTGGTCCAAGTGGTGCCTAAACCATTAGAAAGGAAGTATGTAGCAGAGATCCCAATCATTGAGGACTTCCTCGATGTCTTTGTGGATGAGCTCCCTAGATTACCTCCTGTTCGCGACGTTGAGTTTACAATTGACTTAGAACTTGCAGTGGCTCCCGTACATAAGGCTCCTTACAGAATGGCACCAGCTAAGTTAAAAGAATTGAAAACCCAATTGGAATAATTGGTGGACAAAATATTTATTCAGCCTAGTTCCTCACCTTGGGGAGCGCTCGTGCTGCTTGTTAAGAAGAAAGATGGCATCATTAGAATGTGTATTGATTATCGAGAGCTTAACAAGGTGACCATAAAAAACAAATATTCACTGCCTTGCATCAATGATTTATTTGATCAACTTCTAAGCGCGGCCACGTTTTCGAAGATTGACTTAAGATCAAGTCATTATCAACTAAGAATAAGAGACAAGGATGTACCGAATACTACTTCCAGATTGAGGTACGAGCATTACGAGTTCAAAGTGATGCCTTTTGGACTAGCTAATTCCCCTGCAGCTTTCATGGACATGCTGAATCGAGTGTTTTGGACTTATCTGGATTCTTCTATGGTAATCTTTATTGATGATACTCTTGTTTACTCTCGAGATTTGGAGGACCATGCTAATCACCTGTGGTTGGTACTGGGTAAGCTGTGGGAGCATCAATTCTATTCAAAACTCAGCAAATGTTAGTTATGGCTTGATGAAGTTAGGTTCGTAAGGCATGTCATTTCTCAAGAAGGTGTAGCTGTAGACCCTAGTAAGATTGAAGTAGTTTTGGCTTGGTCGCGTCCCACATCAGTGCATGAGATTCGAAGCTTTTTGGGACTCGCAAGGTACTACTGAAGATTTGTGGATGGGCTTTCTAGATTGTTCGGACCACCCACTGCTCTGACTAAGTAAAATGCTGAGTTTGGTTGGACTAATAAGTGTGAAAGAAGCTTCCAAGAATTGAAGAAGAGATTGACTCCAGCACTTGTTTTGGCATT
>QEOT01009135.1:26483-61023 GCA_003123785.1 Pterocarya stenoptera
CCTTCCCTAGGTTCCACCTCAACCTATAAGTTAGAGCCACATCAGTCACTACCCCACTGTGCCACCACACCTTGCCGTGGAAACCCTCTCGTCCACCCACTAGCACTCCAGATTTTGCAACACCATTGAAAGAAATCCCACCGGTAGCCCTCTTTCCTGCCAGATCCGCCTTTACCACCTTACTCCGCCACCGCTCTGCCACCTCACGATGCGCACCCTCGTTCAATCGCAGGACACCGTAAGCCTTCATGCACAATCATCCAGAATATTTGACTTCCACATAGTAAGTAACTCTTCATCACGACCCTTAAATTTCTAAAGTGAAATTATAGCTTACTTTTTTGCAGTTTGGTTGTGTTTGAGAAAAGCCTTGGGCTTGGGAAAGTGTTGGGAATATTTGACTTAGTTGTTGTCAGAATTTGGGCCGAAGGTCGGATGGAGGATGGGAAACTCGTGTAGTTGGGGTCTGTAAAACTGTGGATTTATGATTATTGTGTTGTTGTGTGTGACTGTTGTGTGCTATATCATGCCATCCAATAAACTGCCCGTCATGCTTCTACATATTATTGTTATTGATATCTGTAATGATTTATTCAACTATGCCATGTTATATGCTATGCTGATAAAACTGAAAACTTGGTTTTCATATCTTAGTAATATTTTGTGGGTGCGTGCGTATCAGGACCCCAGGACAAGATGGAGTATTATCTCAGTAGAGCCCCGCTGGTCACTCGGAAGCATAATAAACTTAGCGACATCCCCTGAGTTGTCGCCGGACAACAACAAGCTCGAACGAGACGATAACATTCTCCTGCTGACTTCGTAGCCTCTCTATTGGTGGGGGCTAGAGGATGCCTAATCACTTATGCGTCAGGCCCGGAGCTGGGCATCGCTCGTTACAAAATCACATGCACGGCCGTTACCCTTGATGTGACTAAGGGAACCAAGGTGTGCACATGGTCCGTAGGGGAGATGATGGTGCATGCGTAATAAATGGATGTGTTTTTGGGTACAAATGTGTTTTTGGCGTGAGTGGTTCTAATAAACGCATTTCTGAGATGGCTATAAATATATATATGGGGTTTTTGCTTCCATGACTGTTGTGCATTGTTTGTTTGTATAATTTTATGCATACTTGAATCTCTTCGTTGTTGCTCTACTGATTTATTTATTGAGATTGTAAAATCGCATTGTGGTATTCCTACCTACAGTTTTGTTTTATGAAATCGTAGATTTTGATACAGAAGAGGGGTATGGGCAGGAGGGACCAACTCCACCTGAAGAGTGATGGCTTGGGACTTTACCAATTATTTGTTGTTAGACCTTTGTATTTATTTCCTTTATTTCAGTCGGATGACTGTATTAACCTCTTGGAGAGCTTTGTTTCAAGTTCTATCGTTTTTTTTTTTTTAACTTTTAGGTACTTAGTTTTTTTACTTTCTTATATTTTCCGTTGCAATATTTATATTGTACACATTTTGTATGTTTGTACACACTTGCACATGGCAATGGGGTGTATGATTTGTATGGTCATCATTCTGGTATCACGACTTCCACTAAATTACAAGTGGAGTCGAGGGCGCTATAGTTTTATAGTTAATTTATGTGTTCTATTGTTGTAACTATGTATAAGGATTTGCTTTCAAATAAAAACAAAAACATACATTAATCTAAGGGAGGAAAGTCAAGAAAGTTAATTTTGGATTGAAGGGTACTCATTGTTGAATTACTTATTAATTTTATAGCTTTTTGGTCCGAGTCCTGTCCTAATCTATCTCTCTCTCTCTCTCTCTCTCTCTCTCTCTCTCTCTCTCTCTCTGTGTCTATATATATATATTATAAAATGAGTCGTGTTATTCTTTAAATCAAGTACGCAATTTAAATAATTTTTTATATCAATTATTTAAATGTAAAGTCGTTAGAAATGCATCTCATGCAATGAGCTGTAAAGAGTATCATAATTTCCTTACTGTGGTAGCCGCCGTGATTAAACTTTCAAAATTATGTTACGATGATCGACTAATTGCAGAAGGCAAAGATGCCGTGGACCCAAACAAAAGATCAGACACAGCTGGCCATAGGCCAGGAAGTCGTGCAGCCGATCAGATATTTGCATATATGTCAACATCATTCTTGTATTCATGTACATGACCCTGTCGGATGCGTTCACATGATCGAGCTTGTTCCTTTCGGAGGAAGACTATATATTTCCCATAATTATATTAATCACCTGTGATCCGTTCTCCATCATACTTCCATAAGCGCGGCTGCTCAGGCATACATGGATATATAATCCAAAAAAAAGGCTTGGTGTCTCTTTGTAATCACTCATGTCTAGGAAAGAGAATCCGCGTTGTATTGAGAGTGCTTAGCTGTATTCAATAACGCGTCTCCTGTTTTCATTGACAACGTTGAATATATATATACTTGAGAGGATGATTAATTGGCTTGTTTTGAATGGTCTTTGATCTCACATACAATCCAAAACAAAACGTCCTCTATCCCTTTAAAACATTCAATTAAAGAAAACGTGCGATCCTGATCTGAAGTATTCTAACACTTCAGTACTCCAGAATTTGCTAAACTACCCAAATAAAACAATTATGCTAATTAACAGTGCTGTATTAATAGATTAATTGACCTGTTTGGTTCTAATTATATATCCAGGTATGTTCCAACTTTATCTACCTGGAGATAGGGCCCCAATCTATTGGTCCTTTGCTCCCCATTTTGTTTTTCATCTTGCATGTGCATGCACCGTGTTGATTCTTATAGACTTTATGTTTGAGGCGTCCCACGACTCTAGTTCACACGTTCTCTTGTATTCTTGAATTTTAGGATATTGAAGTATTTCAAAAAAATTTAAATAGTAATGAAATGGTTTTGAATGAAAATGTTTATTGAGTTTTAAGAAATGAGAAACAAAAAGTTGAATAAAAAAATTATAAAGTTAAAAAATTATTTGAATATAAGTTTTTAATATAATTTTTGTTTTAAAGTTTGTAAAAGCATTAATTTATGTGTTTGAATAATTAGATAATTATTAGATGAAAAAGTTGAAAATTGAAAAATGTATTATGTTTAAGTAATATTTGAGAATGAAATTACCTTAAGGCTGCGTTTGGATGTTGAGCTTAACTCAACTGAGTTAAGTTCTTTATGAATAGTATATAGTGAGTTTGTGTACCTAGTGGAGGGAGTTATGTGGGGCCATCTAAACGAAGTTTAAAGTGTGTTTAAATGTTAAGATGAGTTTATATTTTTTATGAAAAATTAAAAAATATTGTGGGTTTCACGTATAAAAATATTTTAAATTGAAAAAAGTTGTGAGTCCCACATATAAGAATGTTTTGAGTTAAAATGAGTTTAGTAATTTAAAATTTGGGTGTTTGGATGTTAGACTCATCTTAAAATTAAACTAAACTCCACTGAGCTCAGCTATGTTTGGGGGGAGATATGAGATTTCTCATCTCTATCTCATCTCATCATTACATCTTTTTCAAATCCCTATATAAAATATAATAAACAATTCAACTTTTTCAAATGTTAATTTAACTTTTTCAAATCCCAAAACAATAATAATATTAAAAAATAATATTTTAAACTTTCATCTTAACACTATTCACAAAATTTTCAAAAATTCTCATCTTATCTCAACATCCAAACCTAACCTAAGTCTTGAGAATGATGAGAAATCTTATCTTTGCCATACATGCCCTTAGTTTTATGAGGGGGAAAAAAAACATTTAACAAATCTCTTTTTACAGTATGATTTACAGTAATGGTAATCTATGCCGCCCTGCCCACATGCATCTGGTGCACCGGGGTTTGCATCCCATTTCTACAGTTTTGGCGTAGAGCAGTATCTGTGTGATAGTACTTGGGTGACTTTGGTGAGTTGAGCTGATGCCTTTTATGACCATGATGGCCATCATGGCGTTGTTGTTCATGGTGGTGATGGGGAGCTTGTTGGCCATTCTCTTTCTTGTGGGAATCTTTCTTCGATTCCTTTTGTACTTTGGATGATTCTTTGAGATTATCCTTACGCAGAGCATCATTTTCAGCTGGAATCGTGTACACGAATGGGCCACTGGGAATGTCATCGAAGTCTTTAAGGGGCTCCAAAGTCTTGACAACAGTTCTTATTGTAGGTCTATTCTTCGGCCTTTGGCTTAGGCATTGATAAGCCAGTAAAGCCGCCTTCCGAGCCCCATTTTCAGAATATTGTCCTTCCAGTCTTGGGTCCATGATTCTGCTGAGTTTCCTGGGATCGCTCAACATTGGCCTTGCCCACTCGACTAGGTTCTGCTCTCTATGTGGACGGCTCTTGTCCACCGATCTTCTCCCTGTGAGAAGCTCCAACAGTACCACTCCAAAGCTATACACGTCGCTCATCGTTGTCAAGTGGCCTGAGAAAGACCAAACAAATTATTATTTCCAACGTTTATGTACATTATATGTATGGCCGTATCAAAGATTCAAAGATGTAAAATTGAAGAAAAGTGGCAATAATTGTATGAATTACCGGTCATGAGGTATTCGGGAGCAGCATAGCCTTCGGTGCCCATAACTCGTGTGGAAACGTGTGTATCATCTCCTTCTGGACCATCTTTTGCGAGGCCAAAATCCGCGAGTTTGGGAGTGTACTCCTGCCAAGAAAGTAAATTCGATAAGGCTTCAAAATCAGGAAAGTAACGAACACACACAGCCAGGTCATGAAGTTCAAAGGGACAGGCATTAGCAACAAATAATAAAGTGGCACTTACTGAGTCTAACAAGATGTTTGCAGCCTTAACATCTCGATATATAACAGGCTTTTCTGCTTCGTGAAGGAATGCAAGACCCTGTGCAGCTCCTAGAGCAATTTTCATTCTTGTTGACCATGGTAGGGACACAGAATATCCTGCACTTACGCAAGGTTGACATTAGTATTATAATTTGAGATATCTTTTTCTTAGAACAAAAAGAGTGTAATTTATAGAGAGGTTGAGAGCATACTTCTGAATAGTTGATTCTCTAAGCTGCCTCTTGGCATATATTCATATACCAGTACTCTGTGTTCCTCTTCACAGCAATACCCTATCAACTTCACAAGGTGTTGATGCCTCATTTGCCCAAGAAAGATCACTTCTGTCTGTGGAATAAAATGCAGAAAAATGATCAACAATCACTACTCAAGTCTGCAGTCATCATGGAAAAATGTAAATTACAAGATCTTGGTTGAACAAAAAGCACTAATTACCAGCCACTCCTTGTGGCCTTGGGTGCCATCCAAGTCCAGAAGCTTGACGGCGACGGGCTGAGCCTTTAGACCAGGCCTGAGCTTGTCATCAACGAACCCCTTGTGCACGGGTCCGAACCCACCTTCGCCAAGAAAGTTAGACGCCGAGAAATTCTGCGTGATCAGCTTCAGTTCGGCAAGCGTAAAGACATGCAGATTTGATCCAGCAAGAGATATGGAAAGGTCCTCGGAAAGAGTAGTCGAGCTCGGGTTGCTCAGATCAGAGAGTGAAATCCTTTGAAAAGAAGTTTGACTCGAGCACACTTTCTTGGCCTTGGACGGCGGCGGGTATTCAGGCTTGTAACAGCTTACAAATAGTGATCTCCATTCGATTTTCTTGACAGTCATTCTTGCACGAAACACGTTCTCCAAGCTTCCACTGGTTTCTCCGACTCCAAACCACAGGTAAAAATACAGCCGATTTGTCTGTCGATAGGTTTTGAAATACAGAGAAAGAGAACTTTGGAGTATGTATTAGTTTTCGAAAGAGTTGGATTAATTGTGAAAACGGGTATGGTTTGGGAGACTTTTATAGGATGGAGACGAAGGCTAGCTATAATATTCAAAGCAGCACTCCAAAACGGACAAAGAGGAGAGAGATGCAACTCCTTACTATCAACTCCGTTGATTTTTTCAGATAGGAATTTTTCCTAGGTCCACTCTCTCTCTCTCTCTCTCTCTCTCTCTTATATAAATATATATATATAGATATATATATTTATATAAACACGGCATTAGGTGAATCCTATACATAGAAGTCGAGAAAAGGGCATGCTCCAGGCCGGTGACGAGTCCTGCCGGCCTGTTTGGAAATATATTCATTTCACCTATCTTATTTTCTTCTTAAATATAATTTAAATATAAATATTTTTAAATTAATTATTACAATTTTTTTAAATTTAAAAAAAAATAATTTTTTTAAATCTCTAATAAAAAAATAATATTATAAAATTATATTTTAATAATATTTTATTTTATAATATTTTTTATTTAATTATTTCTTTTTTTTTAAATAAAAAAAATCAACTCAAACTATATTATTAATATTCACAAACTATCTTATTACTGTTGATAAAATGTTTATCTCATTTGACTCCTGAAATCAACTTTATACATTATTGGTTTGTTTCGTTTGTATCTGGATCCGGAACTTCATTGTGTGAAAGCAAATTCATTGTACTTCAGCCGATAAAAAAAAAAAAATTCCCAACTAAACAAGAAAACAAAGCTAGCCGTGTAGAAGGAAAATATTGAGGAAGGGTAATTTTCAATAGCCAGGAAAACAGCTTTTTCACACTTTTGAAAGGGACGGCCTATTCATGTCATGGTCAGCTTGTCATATTCCAAAGACAAAATATATATAATTAATAAATAGATAAATAAACAAGAAAACAAATAAAGCCGTGCAGATCAAGGAAAATATTATTGGTGAAGGGTTTGTCTGCTACCTAGTTTCCAGTGTATTTCGGCTTCTAGAGATCATCAGCTTAAAATTCAAATTATGATGCACAAGATAATGCAACAGCCACCTGCATGCATGTATTGCTGAAGAAAACACGAACTAATTACAAGATCAGTCTGTGGACTTATTGGGCATATCAGAATCATCTGATGGTCATGATTCTTCTAGAAGTTGACCTCACCTACAATAGTGGGACCGATATTGCTATCTAATTGGTGGTTGAGGGGTCATCCTACCTATTATTATTTAACTAATAATAAACAGAATATAATCAAATTAATTATTCTCTTAGGAAAAACCAAATGAAATTTTAGCTAGGCAAATGAATTAATTACATGATTTTTTTTCTTTTTTTCTTTTTTTTTTTTTTGTGTTTGGATTTATATGTTCAGGGTGATTAGGATGATCTAGAGTTTTTTAACACAAATTTTATGATAGAACCTCAAATATGCAATATTACTATTCATTTTAGATTTTACTATATATATTTGATCTGATCATTCATACTAATACTGATATGTCACATTTTAAGTAGCTCCGCATGTTTATTGCTTAAATGGATAGTCATTTAATAATATCACATCAACAAGTATGATTAAAAATAGAATAATACTGTATCCCCCGCTTCCAGTCCCGCTCCCAGTCCCGTTGGGATTTTTTTTTTTTTATTTCTTGATTAAAAAAATAATTTTTAATAAAAATGTGATTTTTTATTATTTTTTAAAAATATTAAAAAAATATATGTTGAAAATGAAAAAAAAAAAACACATAGCGGGACTGGGAGCGAGACTGGGAGCGGTGTCCCTAGCACTGCTCTTAAAAATAATAAAATCTAAGATAAAAATAATATTATTTCAAACAATTAGACACGCGGATCAGACACTGCATGCAGTTATTATCAAACGTGTTTCACCGTAAAATTAGTTCAAGAAATTTATAAGATTGTGCTTGGTTAATTAACTAAACTCAACTTATCTCAACTCATTTTAAATTAATTATTAATGAGATTTACTATTTTTTTAATTTTCTATAAAAAAAATTAAATTTATCTCAACTTACTTTATACATTTTAACCTAAAAAATTAAATTCATCTTAACCTAAAGAATTCAAATACATTTCAATAAGAATTATAAAATACTATTATTAATAACTCAATTTAACTCATCTCGTCATCCAGACGTAACCAAACGTAACCAAATCATATGTCGGTCACTTGCTTTGCATGGAATGACCCAAAGTTATAAGATTGCTGGTCGTTAAAGTGTGAATGCGTTGTTAATTAATAATTATTGGTCCAAGTAGAGTTTAGAATTAATTAATCTAGGTGAAATTAATTGGACAATACAATTTGTACAACACGGCATGAATGCATGGAGACGTTGGTCGGTTGCATTCACACACCCCAACAGATCGGCGCTGAAGCTGCTCGAAGGGTAATCTTAGCATACGGAGGAATGTGGGACCACTCTTACGAAAGTTAATGGGCATAACTGTCATTTTGTAATAAAAAAGTACGACCTGGGGGGACTGCAGCCATGCTGTTCGGCCCCTTGGAATTGCTGTCCGTTTGGAATTGTCCCAATGACTCAGCTTTTTGTTAAAAAATTTTAATATTAAATTTTGAGGGTCGCGGGTATAAAGGGCTACGGTAAACCGATATACTTTTATGAGTGGTGCTAGAGCCACCGTTGATAGCTCCCGCTGGGAGCTACCGCGGGTTCTAGTAGCTCTTTTTATGTGTATTTTTTTAATTTTTTTTTATATAGATGTTTTTAACAATTTTAAATATTTTAAAAAAATAAAAAAATTCATAATATTATTAAAAAATATTTTCTTAATCACAAAGTAAAAAAAAAAATCATTAAAAAATACTTCCTTAATCACGAAGTAAATAAAAAAAATTATTTTTTTATTTTACTTCATGATTAAGAAAGTATTTTTTAAAAATATTATGAATTTTTTTTATTTTTTTAAAATATTTAAAATTGTTAAAAACATCTATATAAAAAAAAATTTAAAAAATACACATAAAAAACACATTATAGAGCCAGCGGTAGCTCCCAGCGGGAGCTACCAGCGGTGGCTCTATCTTTATTCTACTTTTATACAAGTTAAATTTATTTTATAATAAAAATAATTTTATAATCTAATATTTTATATTAAATTATTTATAAAGAATGTGTCTCACTATTGATAGTAATCGATAATCTACAAATCGTTACATGGGCGGCGCGGTGTGCCTATGACACCTCCGATGCTTAAATCAACAATTATTGAGAGATAATAATTTAAGAATGCTCAATAAGATGATTTGAAGGTTACATGCCGCCTTATATATAGGCGTAGAGAATATTAGATGAGTACTATAAATTGATTAACCTTGCATAATGCTTAGCGATTAAAAAGCTTATCCCTGATGTATCAGAATTATTTAATCACCACGTTACTCATATTCATATTGTGAGGGTCTACCCCCCTTAATAAATAGGGTAGCTAAGTCTGTGTTAAACTACACTACTCATTTGAGTAGCTACCCTTTAACGATGATGGATCTTGGGCCCACAGTTCAGGCCAAACCAATATTTACTCCTCCAATTATCCCGCTAATTCATCTTTTATGTAAGCATAGGGAATTCACAAATGAAAGAATTGTAAATATCTTGCTTTACACAGTCGAGGACGTTTGAGACCCTAGACTACCCCACTAGGGATTTTAGACCTATGGACTACTCTGTTTGCTCATTTATTACTTTACTCATCGTTTCCACTTATCAAGAGACGAGAATTTTAAACTTGGGTAACATACGTATGTTGCCTTGTAACCATTGACATGTCCTCTTTTGGTCACGTCATTTAGTCAGGTAATGATTATTTGTAGCTATCACTTGCTCTTCATTTCCCTACTCCTCATTTTTAATCTTCTTCCTGATTTATTTCTATCTCCTTAATGTTCTTAAGACCCCACTGTCTCAACTTCTTTATCTGTGAGCCTAATCTCCCTTATTTCTTCATTTCCCTTTGCTTCTTTGTCATCCTCATGGCCCAACAAAACACATCACGAACCCCTACTATCCTGGAGTCTTCTTTTGCTATAGACGTCCCATGCTTTAAAGGTTTTAGGTGGCGTTCCACCCTTACTTCTATTGACTTGGCGAATCTGCACAACGCCTACAGGATCCAAGACTCAATTTTCCTAGAACTCCCTCACCGTGGCTGCGTTGATGAAGAAGGGTTTTCTGAAAAGGTTGCTCTTCCTGTCTGTGCCCTAACCCACGGTTTGCGATTTCCTTTCTATCGTCCAATACGCGACATTCTTGATCCTCTTCGGCTAGCCTCTGCGTAGATTCATTCTCACACCTGGCGGGTTTTTCTTTGTTCTTGCATCGTCTTTCATTTGATTTTGGAACCCACTAGGTAAGAATACCTAGATTTAACCGTTCGAGAGTTGAGGAGCTCTCCAAGCAACATTGGCAGTTTCAGATTAGGAAGCAGCAATTGGCCTATTTTGAGAGCCGCCATTCAAATGCCAAACAATGAGCAATGAAGTTTTTCTTAGTCTCTGGCGTAGGTTGGGAATTTCCCAATTGCGTCTAGAATTCCCAATTAAAGCTTCCTAGAGTAAAATTCCCAACAACAAAGGCCTAGCGGTGGCTTTGGAACCTTTGTTTAAGCGGGAGCAATCCTATGTCGACATGGTTGCCGCCTGGGCAATTGAGCATGAGGATGACCTTTGGACTGAGGACCTCTTGACATCCACCAATATCGATCGTTTATTGGTAATGCCTAACCATTCAAAGGTCAAGGGTTGTCTCTTCCTAAACAAGGTCGTGGCACCATTTCCTCCAACTAAACCTTCCTCTGAGTCTACTCCAAAGGCTTCACAGAAGCATTTTTGCCATGCTACTATAGATACACCTTCTCTTGTGGCAAAGAAGTGGGTTGTAGGCACAAGTGTTGGCACCTCCCCCATAGCTAACCGACCTCAGGGTACCCTACCTTCTACCCCCAATCGCTCACAGACACGCGCACCTTCTCCAAGTCTTGAAGACGTCGAAGGCTTGATGGGTAAAGCCCTTTCTGACCTAGTGACCGCTTTTGACTTTGATCTTCCTTCTCAACAGCTTGATTTGGTGTCTAGCCCAACCTTCAATTCCCTATATTCGAAGCTTCTGAATTTTCAAGAGAAAGCGGCGAGGTCAATGTGGACGTGAACGCTGCCTTTTCATTGAGCCTTGTCGATCGGGCGGCCCACAAAGGAGCTCATGATAGTGAAGGTGGTGCCCTAGGCAACTGTGATGTCCAGGGCGGCGACGCTCCTATTTTTGAAGAAATTGAAGAAGAGAGTAGTGCCGTCTGTGCAATTTTGTAATCTGTGATTTCAGTTTTCATTGGACTTCAATGTGGTTCCCTCATGCCGACCGTAACATGTTCTCAAGCAACTTGTGAACCAGAAGCAACGCCTACAGACATCAAAACACGATTAGCAGTAACTGAAGAAAAGCCAAAGATGGCTTTAGATGCCATGGAAAACCTAAAGAAAGAGAACGAGGAACTAAAACACCTCAACATTGAGCTTAGTGATGCTACCATGTCTGGTCATAGCAAACAGGGAGAAGGATAAGCACATAGCAATAGGGGAGTGAATGCGGTGGATGTGGAAAAGAAGAAGCTGCATGATGAGCTACGTAAGCTCACCGCTAGGTACGAGGAGATGACAAAGAAGATGGGAGGATCTTTCTCGGTGGAACAACTGTTAAGTTGCACGAATTTGCCTTATAGTGCAGAAGTAATGGTTGTGCCACTCCCGCTGAAGTTTAAAGTGCCACAAATAGAGATATATGTTGGGTCCAAGGACCTAATAGATCACTTGGAGAACTTCAAGGCGTATATCACACTCCACAGTTTCCTAAGAGAAATTGTCTGCCGATCTTTTCCTCTAACTCTAAGGGGAATGGCGAGAGAATGGTTTACAACGCTTTGGCCGAGATCGATCAATAACTTTGAAGAGCTAGCCAGGCAATTTTTAACACAATTTATGCCCAGCAAGAGACATAGGCGCCCAACGGCGTACCTCCTGTCCGTCAAACAGAGGGAAGAGGAAAGTCTAAAGACATACCTCACCCTCTTTAATAAAGAAAGGTTGACAACAGATGACCAAGACGAGAAAATTACTCTAGCTGCCTTTCTAGGCAGGATCTAGTCACGCAGCCTGTTCATGACTGAATTGGCTAGAAAAACCTCCTTTACTGTGAGAGAGTTCATGGATATGGCAGATAACTTTGTCAATGCTGAAAACACATTAAAGGCTCTTGTAGAACTACGGAAAGAGAAGCTAAAGGCGGAATGCAAAAGCAGTTCGGGGGACAGGAAAGCTAAACCGAACCACCAAGGCAGGAGGAACAAAAGGCGACAAGAGCATAATACCCGACTCATCCACAATAATTTGAATGTGCAAGAAAAGGAAAAGCTAGAAAAGGAATACCGTCAACCTAGAACTGGCAGGCGTTACTGCAAATATCAAGGGAAGATAGAAGGTGCACTTGAGAGCTTGAGTGAATAGTCACGAAGCAAACAAAGCCCAAACAATGATTTGAGAGAGAATACAGCCCCTATAGAAGTAGCAGCTTGAATAGGCAGTGCCCATCGAGGGAAGACACCTATAATAATGACAGGGATAGGGCACCTCAGATTAACAATAGGGACAGGGCCCCCCTAGGCAAAATCAGGACAATAGCAGCCACTTCGCTGGGGGCTGTATATCCACATCTAGCAGGAGGGCGCACGCCTGAAGGGCAAAATATGAAGAAATTTATGTAGCCGACAGGTCGCCCAAGCACCAAAAACTTAACGTCTTAAGTCAGTACAAGGATTGGCCAGCAGTGTGATCTAAGTTGTAGCACACCGGCCCCATACCCATAACCAAAAGCACGATCTTTGACGATGAAGTCAGGCAAGTCCCTCCCTCATAGTTGCCAATTCAAACCCCAACGTCTTCACCTGCTGGGTCTTTTTATTCAGTCAAGTATCCTTATGAAGAAGTGTTTTGTTAAGCTTCCTCTGCTACTTATCTGCGTCGATGCGATTTTTCATGTATCCCCCGTGTTGTTAGGTTAGCTCTTCAGAGAGGCAAAGATTAACTTGCCTTGTCGCCAACACCTCCTTGAGTTTAGAGCAGAGCTGCTGAGACTTAGACAACTCCTGGTGGATAGAATTTAGCTCCTCCTTGAGGGTGGAGAGATCAAAGCGAGCACGACCTAGCTCTAACTCTAACTCCCCTGGGCAAGGGAAACCTGAGCTCTAGCAGAATCACGCTTTGACTCCAACAGTCCCAACGAGAAGTTTTCCAGGACCTTCACCTCCCTAGCATGACAGAGTTCATCGCGAAGGTGGAAAACCTTGTTGCAAAAAATGTCCAAGTCACCTACCAAAGAGTGCGCGTAGCCATCTGCTTGCTCGAGTAGGATCTCCAACTCCGCCCTCTTAACCCTCCATCTCTCAAATTCCCTCTTGGCATAGAAAGAAAAGACATGCCTAGAGCGAACTTCATCCTTCAAGTCAGCATGATTCGCCATGATTCGAGCCGCCAAATCGTCAACACCCTACAAAGATAAAACTAAAGAAACTTAAAAAAGAAAATAAAAAAATGGGAAAAAATAGAGAAGTGAGAGAAGCAGAGTCAAAGGTACCCTAGAGAGGAAATTTCTTAGCCGATTAGCCATGCTGCTGACAGTTTCATCTCTAGTAGGACCAAAGGAGGTAGAAACACCTCCTTGCACCTCCCCATCATCCTCACCTCAGGCCCATAGTGGAGACCGAGGGGGAAAGCCTTAGGAGACGCCACCGCTGAGCCTGCTCCAATCCCAGGGGCCTTAGCCAGATCTCCGACCGGGTGAACATCATCGGTGTAAGCAAGTTCAACATCCCACAGACGACACCACTGTAAAGGACATGTCTAATCACCAGTCGTGATCGTTAACCTGCAAATCGTTACATGGGCAGCGCAGTGTGTCTGTGACACATACAATGCTTAAGTTAACAATAAGTGAGAAATAATAATTCATGAATGCTCAATCAGTTGATTCGAAGGTTATTTGCTGCCCCTATATATAGGCTTATAGAATATTGGATAAGTACTATAAACTTATTAACCTTGTCTAATGCTTAGGCATTAGAAGGGTTATCCCTGATGTATCGGAATTATATATACACCACGTTATCCATATTCATGATGTGAGGTTTTATCCCCCCTAATAATAAGGGTGGCTTGGCTTTGCGTTAAACTACACGACTCCTTTAAATAGTTATCATTTATGGATGATTGGCTTTGGTCTCCCAATTTATGTCAATTTTTCTATAGAAGAGTTTTTTAAACGGTTAAAAAAATATTTTAAACTACTTGGAGATTCGAAACCTGCAAGCAGGCACTTAATTTTGCAGAAGTTGTGAAAGATAAAATACATTGGGCTATCTATCAGACGTTAGTGTAGTCTGAGAAGAGCTCATGCGGTTCATCTCATCACTGCCTTGGAGATAGAGGTTTTATTTTGTTTGAATTTCAAAGCCAATCGTTAAATTATGGGTGTGGAAGTTTTGTCTTCTTGGTCTTTGAATTGGCCATGAATTAGACGCTTTGAGAACAATAAGACCACCACGAAATTCCCACAATATATCATTAATAAACGATTAATCATACGGCTTCTTTGGTTGGAAAATTTTGGTTCCCAATAATCCAAACTCATATAAATATATTCCATTTTTTGGAAGTGCCATTGAAGAATTTATGACTACACAATAATGATCTTTAAAAATTAAGGATCAAGATTGCTTAAGTTAGACCTAAACTTAAGAATATCGAGTGTGAGAGAGATTATAAAATATATGAAGTGGCTGGCGCTATACTATTTATTGAGCTAATGCTATCCCGAAAAAATCATACCTAAACAACAAATGGTACTGTGAGGTCCATTTATATATTTTCTGATCAACACGATTAAATACGAATATTTATGATAGATTATTTGTGACAAGAATGATTAAATATGATGAAAACAGAGATTATGGTATCACTAGAGATTATGTTGATCTCTGATAAATTAAGACATGAAACTTTGAGTCTATGGTTCTCGAAGAGTATAACATGATATATAAGAAAATTCTTCTGGTTTGTATTCTAGAAAAAGTTTGTCCTTTTTTGTTTTTGTTTTTATCTTTAAAGTAAAGTTCAAACCAGTAGGTTGGTAAGTTGTCGGTCAGACTTCTTTGCTAGTTTCCTTTGTAGTACTGTAGTTTGGCAACTTGTAAGCCAATTTTCGACCCAATTATCTGTATAATTTGTTTTGACTATTATTAGCTTGCAAAAGGTCAATAAATTTACATGAACAAATCAATCCAACCACATGAACTACCTCACTTTATTATCTGTTGAAATTTGCGTTTATTCATATATATATATATGGTAATTGACTTTAATATACCAACAGGACACAACGTATTTGCTATACAATACTTATTGATTCCTAAAAAATAGTTTAGAGGGTACCATGAAATACCTGGTATGACCTCGTTCTCAGACCTGTGGTGCCCGTCGATTTGATGAGGATACGTTTATGACAGTCGTTTTTTAGAGATAAAGGACGGTTGCAGCACCTAAATGCGGTGGTCTCTCGATGGGTTGTCCTGCCTTTCGTCATGTCATATATGCAGAGAGCGTGGGGCAATTGTTCGGTGCAGAGCTAAGGGAACAAAGCTTCGGTGATGGGTAGATGAACAGAGGAGATTCACACGGCTAGTGTTTCGAAAGCTTTGGTGCAGAGTTCAATTCTTGGAGTGGTGATTTGGACTCCTTGTTCGGAACCCAACTAACGCGACGACCCTGCCGTGTGAAGAGGATGCACACGAAAGCCTCAAAATCTTCAGAAATCGGAACGCAGTATTGAAAGAAAGATGGGATCAACAGGAGGGGATGGAGTAAGATTCACACGGCTTCTGTTGGGCTGTGTAATGCAAAGAACGACTTCCGATTGAGAGAGATGTGAGAGGCAGTGTAATGCAGAGATCGAGTGAGACAGAGATGTGAGAGAACATTCTGGGTTTCCATCAATGAACAATTTAGAAGTAAAGAAGGGAACTCTGAAAACTCTAAGCTTAAAACCAATAGTCAATAATAAAGTGCGTTTGTTTTCACAAAACTTCTGACCATACGAAACCTCGCAAAACGTTTTCATAGTTTCCGTTTTAACTTCGAAAGCAAACCAGCCTAATTTTGCAAAAGTTGTGAAAGATAAAATACATTGGGCTATCTATCAGACGTTAGTGTAGTTAGAGCATATAAGAATTAAGAAGAGCTCATGCGGTTCATCCCATCACTGCCTTGGAGATGGAGTATTCTGGCCTTGTAGGTTTTATTTTGTTTGAATTTCAAAGCCAATCGTTAAATTACGGGTGTGGAAGTTTTGTCTTCATGGTCTTTGAATTGGCCATGAATTAGACTCTTTGAGAACAATAAGACCACCATGAAATTCCCACAATATATCATTAATAAACGATTAATATCATACGGCGGGTTCTTTGGTTGGAAAATTTTGGAAGTGCTATTGAAGAATTTATGACTACACAATAATGATCTTTGAAAATTAAGGATCAAGATTGCTTAAGTTAGACGTAAACTTAAGAATATCGAGTGTGACAGAGATTATAAAATATATGAAGTGGCTGGCGCTATATTATTTATTGAGATAATGCTATCCCGAAAAAATCATACCTAAACAATAAATGGTACTGCGAGGTCCATTTTAATATTTTACATATCTATACCTTGAATCTTCTAAAAATACTCAGATTATATTAACTTATATAAGTCTAATTGGCCAAATATAACTCAACACTTGTAAATATGAGCATTTGTAACGGATTATTTACGATAAGAATGATTATTTATGACGAAAACAGACTGATTTTAACATGAAAGAGTTAATAACTGGTCACAAATAAAAAGTTTTTTTGTAGTAAGCTTTTCTTAAACTCAATATGCATGATTGCTTCTAGGATGATCTCTGATATGGTATCACTAGAGATTATGTTGATCTCTGACAAATTCAGACATGAAACTTTGAGTCTATGGTTCTCGAAGAGTATAACATGATATATAAGAAAATTCTTCTGGTTTGTATTCTAGAAAAAGTTTTACCTTTTTTGTTTTTGTTTTTATCTTTAAAGTAAAGTTCAAACCAGTAGGTTGGTAAGTTGTTGGTCAGACTTCTTTGCTAGTTTCCTTTGTAGTACTGTAGTTTGGCAACTTGTAAGCCAATTTTCGACCCAATTATCTGTATAATTTGTTTTGACTATTATTAGCTTGCAAAAAGTCAATAAATTTACATGAACAAATCAATCCAACCACATGAACTACCTCAGTACTATATATATATATATATAGTAATTGACTTTAATCGTTCTTCTAAAACCTTCTTCTAAGAAGACTGTTATCACTGCCTCTCGCTCTTTTATAAGCGAACAAGTTGCATGACATCCATTAAGGTATATCCGATGATGATATCATATTATGTCATGATCTTATATCATTTTATCATTATAAATTTTTTAAATTTTTACATAAAATATAATTAATAGTTCAACCTTTTCAAATTTTAAAATAATAATAATATTCTAATAACATTTTATTTAACTCATCTAAAATTATCTCATCTCATTTTGCTATCGAAATGAAGCCTAGTCTTTATTATTGTCCATGATTGCAAGTGCTGCATGCAAGGAATGATGGCCGTTGGGATTTCTTCTCTCCTACATAAGCATTTTTGTGTATATTTTCTAAATAAAAATTAAGAAAATGCTACTCCATTCTATCGCTGTAATTTTATTTTATTTTTTATTTTTTCTCTTAATAATTAAGAAAATATTTTTTAATAATATTGTAATTTTCTTTTTAAAAAAAATATTTAAAAGTATTAAAAAATACATTAAAAAAATGAATTATGCTTACTGCTGGGAGCAGTGGAAGTAGCACCACTTTAAAATTATGAATGAGTAATGATACATATAATATATTGCACAACACATTAGACAATAATATTATAAAATGAGAATATTTTTGTAAAATACTATTATTTTTATAAGATATTTTATAAAAATACCTTTACTTTTAATATAAATTGTATAATATATTATAGAATATGTTACATATTCGATCATGAATATAGCTCAACCACGACGGCGGCCAGAAAAGAAGCGTAACTTTGCCGTATAAATCTTGTCCGGGCATGCAACGAGTAAGAAGACTGAAAATTGGTTTGGTAGGGGAACGAAGGAATTGACTTGTATAAACGAGCGTGTCTTAGAAAGGAGACAGCGCGTGCCTTTTCTTGGCTTTTGTGACTTGTCAAAGGCCGTCATTACGTAACTACGTACTCCCCCTTGGTCTATATTCTATTTTCCCTCAAAACACATTGTTGATTAGCTGGTTAGTTCAGTACGTTGAGAACTCTAGAAGTCGGATGTTCCGTGTCGGCTGCTGGATATACGACTGTAGGTAGATTTTTACTGGTTCTATGTAGAGGGCTTGTTTGATAATTGAAATGATCTAATTTTATTTCAAAATTGTTTATAATATTATATATATATAATTTAATACAGATATTTCTTAATTTCAAAATTCTTCAACTTTTTTTTTTATCTTATAATTACAAACTTCCAAACAAACACAAAAAATAATACTGTTTTCTCAATTTTAAAATTAAAATAATATTAAAAAATTATTATCTGATAATATTTTAATTTTATAATATTTTATTTAATTTTTTTCTCTCATTTTTCAAAACACAATAAAGTTTTTTAACTCAAAATATTTCACTATTATTCACAAATAATTTTACTACTATTTATAAAATTTCTATCTTATCTTATTACACAAATAAGACCTGACAGATATTTTGAATCACAGCAAAAATAAAAAAATAAAAAATAATCCTAAGAGCTTCTTAGATCCACCTATATATGTTGTAATATAGAGTAAACTATGTTAGGAAAAAGTTTCTATCACATCTTTTTCCTAAACTTTATTTAAATACATATACTTTTAAACAAATTATTAAAAAATTTTCAATCTAATCATTATAACTTTTCTAAACTTTTAATAAAAAATAATTATATTCCTAATCTCAAAACAAAAAATATATTAAAAAATTATATTTTAACAATATTTTAACTTTATAATATTTTTTATTTAAATTTTTTTCTCCTTTTCCAAAACTCAATAAATACTCAAATGATCAAACTATGTCACTATTTATAAACAATCTTGCTAATAGTTACAAAATTTTTATCACATCTCATTCTTGAAAGATACCCTAAAAATAAATATCGAGTTTTGAGAGGCATCACGTTACACAACCTCCTGCACTACCAAAAATATCAAGGTTGGGGATATTGAAAATAAAGCTCCCAATTAAACTTTTGAATTCCGTTTCATTGTTTTAATTATATATTATATAGATAGTTATATATTATATATTATATATATAGATAGTTATAAATAGAAAAAAATGGACTTATCCAACAGAATTATACGTCCCTTTGAAATTATAATACCCTTATTATAAAAAGTTTAATGTTCGACTGTTATAAAATTGTAATATTCTATTTTCTTAATTTAATGCTGCTTTTGTTTCAAGCCATAAGCCAGCTGCCATCATCCCAAAACTAGAGCGTGATTTTCCATATACAATGCACATACAGGCACGCGGTACCCATCCCTAGTTCTCAACACTCCTTAATATATTTTTATTTATTTTGTACGCCGACTATACTCATTATTACCTGACATTTGATAAGTGGCTTGGCACATGATGCAGAATTAGGCCGTTTGAGTAAAGATTCTGAGGAAGGGCCATCTCATAAGAGTCCAAGTTCAAGAAGGTCGAGTCATGGAACTTTAAGTGTAAAGAAGGAAGAAAGAGACTCTGGGTCAGATGATCGGGTATTGAGTGCAAACCAACTCGGGAGGGCCTATCAACACCAAGTTTAGAGCTATTAGGAAGGTGGCTACAGGAGAGACCTAGCACGGCTAACATGGCACGATCTCCCTCAGCAGTCTAGGCCACGAACTGACACACTGTGGCGACAGGAAAATGAGCAGTAGCAAGTCTGACACCTGACACACCACGATCTCCCTCAACAGCGAGACTTGGGTCAGGTATGAATAAGGGCCATCCCTTCTACGGGAGGGCTCTCTCTCTCTCTCTCTTTGTCCGATAACCGTTACTACCGATTCTGTAATTCTGAGCTTTCTTCATAGAGTTATTCACTGACTTTGGCATTGGAGTGATCCCAGACGTCACCGGAACCTATTCTTCTTCTCAGTTGCAGTCAATTGAGCTTGGCTATCGCGTGATTGCTAGGGCTGCGAAACATGACATCAACAGTGAAGCCGTCTATGTGATTTATTTTTTCATAAAAGCATGTACTTCGCTTGTTGGCAACAACGTGGTCCCAAACTACAAGAAGGGGAGATTACGAGGAGGAAACGATGGAAGCAAGACTCACAAACATGGATGAGACCATAAGAAAGCTATCAGAGGAAATGGGGATGCTTTGCCAAGAGAACGCGGCCCTCAAGTTCGCAAACGAGGAGCTGGTGGGAGGAGCAGAACCGAGCGGTAATGAGCATGAGAATTCATGGTGGGCCCCAACAAACAGAAAGACGTGAGATGCACCTCAAAATCCGAGAGCTTGAGGACAAATGTACAGAAATGGAGAAGAAGATAGACACCCTATCAACTGTAGACCAACTACTCGTCAGCTCCGACCTCCCATATAGCACAAGAGTCATGGCTATGCCACTTCCCCCCAAGTTCAAAGTCCCCCAAATGGAAGCGTACGACCGGTCCAAAAACCCACAGGAGCACCTAGAATCGTTCAAGGTCCACATGATCTTGCATGGTTTCCCAAGAGAGATCGTCTGCAGAGCCTTCCCACTAACACTGAAGGGAGCTGCCCGGACCTGGTTTGGGTCTTTAACGTCAGGAACAATAAAAAGTTATGAGGAGCTCACCCACCTCTTCATGATGTAGTTCTTGGCAAGTTGTAAGAGGAGACGCCCAGCAAGTTCACCAGTTTTTCAAAGGAAGTACCGGGTGCACCGCAAGGAAAGCCTTGACAAGTCTACGTAGACAGCTCATCCTACCGGGCTGGCATAGGGGCAAGGGTGCACATCGTCACCGAGTAAGAAGAGGAGCACAACTATGCAGTCAAGCTGGCCTTTAAAGTGACCAACAATGAAACCGAGTATGAAGCGCTCTTAACGGGAATGTCAGTAGCACGGTTACTAAGAGTTGAGGAAATAGAAGTAAGGGCTGATTCCCAAGAGTGGTTAGCCAAGTTCTATGGCAATTCGCCATGAAAGGAGAAAGACTAAAGAATTACCTCCAACTGATCTGCAACGAGCATGACTGCTTCCGCTACTTTAGCATTCAACAGGTGCCAAGAGGAGAAAATCAAAAGGCAGACTGCCTGGCGAGGGCTACGTTGGGATAGGAGGAACTCCCACTTCCAGAACATACCGTGATCAAGACGGTCGATGCCCCGTCCATCAGGGAGGAAGTGTCTGTTACGATCCCAGCACCTTCCGAATGGACAATAGCCATCTAGAAATTCCTACATGAAGGGCAACTACCCATTGACCTGGTGGAAGCGTGAAAAGTCAGGAACAGGTCGGCCCAATTCACCCTGCTATAAGGAGTCCTGTATAAAAAAAGGTTTCTCCGAGCCACTCCTTAGATGCCTCTCACCGGACGAAACCCAATACTTGCTAGCAGAGATCTACGAAAGAATTTGTGGAAGCCACTTAGGAGGAAGGGATTTAGCTGCAAGAGTAACCCGGGCCGGATACTATTGGCCCTGTTCCTTCAGAGATGCGGAATAATTAGCCAAGAAATGCCCGAAGTGTTAGGAGCACAGGCCAATTCCGCATCGGAGGAGTTGACATCAATCACGGCCTTGTGGCCTTTCGCCCAATGGGGCCTAGACCTGATTGACCCCTTCCTAGTGGCAAAGGGAGGAGCCAAGTTTGTCATGGTTGAGGTCGACTACTTCACTAAGTGGGTCGAAGCGGAGGCTCTTGCAAGCATCACCTCCCGAACCATCACAAAATTCTTGTGGAAGATGGTAGTTTGCCGATTTGGCATACCTAAGAGTTTCGGACAACGGGAGACAATTTGACTGTACACACTATCGGGAATGGTGTGCAGAGCTCGGGATTAAGGTATAGTACTCCTCGCCAAGGCACCCTCCCAAGCATACTATGGGCATACCAAACCATTGTCCAAACCCCCACCGGCAAGACACCCTTCGCTCTCACCTATGGCAGCGAAGCGGTAATTCTCATAGAAGTCGGAATGCCCACATTCCATATCCAGCATTTCAACCAGGACACAAACAATGAAAGTTTAGCCCAAAGCTTGGATGTCTTGGAGGAGAGAAGGGAGGAAACAGCGGTACGAATGATGAGTAACAAGAGAAAGGCAGAACAATACTTCAACAAACGAGTCAAGCCACACTCCTTCAAAGTAGGCGACTTGGTGCTAAGATAGACGGGAATAACTACCCCGAAGGAAGGAAAGCTGGGACCACGATGGGAAGGACCTTATGTAGTCACAGCAAGCAACCGACCCGGCTCTTATCGCCTCAAGGACAGCCAGGGACACGAGCTACGCCGCCTTTGGAATGCCAAACACTTAAAGATGTACTATATGCAGAAGTATAAGGCAAAAATTTGTACAAACAACTATGACTGAATGAGAACGTCTAGATGTTTATCTCAAATCTCTTACTGTCTAAAAAAAAAAGCCAAGTCCTTACACTCTCAAGAAGACGGGTCTCTAGACTCTATAAACCGAGTCCTTACACTCGCAAGAAGATGAGTCCCTTGACTCACTGTGGGGTAATGTTCCAAGTCCCTGGACTCAGCACCGATCCCCAGTCCAACAAAGTCAAGTCCTTACCCTTGCAAGAAAACGGGTCCCTTGACTCAATAAAAGCCAAGTACACTAGCAAAAAAAAGGGCCTCTCGACTAGATAAGATGAGTCCTTACACTCACAAGAAGACGTGTCCCTTAACTCGCTGTGGGGTAAGGTTCCAAGTCTCCAAACTCAGCACCGACCCTCCATCCAACAAAGTCGGGTCCTTACACTCGCAAGAAAATAAGTCTCTTGACTCGATAAAAACCGAATACACTCGCAAGAAGACAAGTCTCTTGACTCGCTACTGGGTAAGGTTCAAATCCCCTACCTTGGCACCAACCCCCTATCCAACAAAGTCGAGTCCTTACACTCGCAAGAAAATAAGTCTCTTGACTCGATAAAAACCGAATACACTCGCAAGAAGACAAGTCTCTTGACTCGCTACTGGGTAAGGTTCAAATCCCCTACCTTGGCACCAACCCCCTATCCAACAAAGTCGAGTCCTTACACTCGCAAGAAAACGGTCCTTTAACTCGATAAAAGTCAAGTCTACAAAGTAAGGTCCTGAGCCCCATTGGCTGAGTACCGAACCCCCGTCCCAGGTCTCAGGACACCTCGTTCACATAAGCCGAGCCCTCACTAGAACTGCGCAAAAAAAAGAGAGATGGAAGAGAGAAAAAGGAAAACAAAAGAACACAACAGTTACGAGAGACAAGTTTTCATTCAATTCATCAAAGCATACAAGGTACTACACAAAAAAAGGAGGGAGTGCTATACAAGGCACTACAAAAAAATAAAAAAAGGGAGGATACCCTGGCTTCCCAAAGTTCTTGACAAAAGCCTGCTCTTTCGAACTTGGAGGGAGGGACGATAAAGACAAGGTATGCAAGTCCAGCTCGGGATTCTGCAACAGGTGTTGGTACATCCACTTGAGGCCATCCTGATAGTCGTATGACCAAGCCGCATCCCGGACAGTGTTGACATTCGCAATTCGAAATCGGATCTCCTCAGAATATTTGGCGACATCACCCAGATGAGACTTCAGGTTGGCAATCTCCATGTTGTGGGATAGGAGGTCAAGGTTCTTCTGGATCCCCGACTGTGAAAGCTCACCCGTGCATTCGCCTACCATAGTTGTTGGGCCTCTTGAGAATGCCTAAAATTCTTGAATAACAGTCTTGAACACTGTCCAACGGCTAGGGCCCAACCCCATCGGGATTTCTCCAACGCCTTTCGAGCGAACTCTGTCTCCTCCCTATACTTCTGCAAACTCCAACAACTCCTGAGTGGTCTCCAGCTCCACTTCCCGAGTGACCAAGCTCTATTTGGAAGCAATGCGAGCCTCTTCGTTGGCGTCAAATGACGGACGTCATGGTCCGCATCGCACAAAAGGCCCTTAAGAGCCTTCTTCTTCTCTTTTCGCCTCGCAGCGACCGTCGCTAGATGCTAGTTTTGCTCCTTTATGTACTCCACTTCCATGATCAGCTCTTTCCACTCGTTCTTGAGGTTCTTTATCCTCCGAGCCACTTGCTTTAACTTGAAATACCTAAAACTCCCCAAGGACCCGAGTTCCTGGTTCGTCTCCTCTAGCTCTCTCAATTCCTCCCCGATCGTAGTGACCAATTGGTCCACGGCCTACCAAAGAAAAGAGAGAAAAAGAGCTTTGTGAATAATAATGTGAGTAAGAGACAAGGCTGGGGCCCGCTTCCGTTCCGCCCCTGAGGAAGATAAGCATACCTGGGTGAACAGGGGTTGCAACATCTGGCCTACTTGCTCGAAGGCATCAACACGAGCCTTGTCCAGGGTCGAGGTTGGGATCTGCGTTCGCTCTACCCCAGAGGAAGATGAGGGACCAGCAACCATTAGCTGCCAAGAAAAATCGGGAAGGGATCCCCAGGTTTCACCGCATGGCTAGGGCACCACGGGAGATGAAGCTCCAGAGTTGTCATCACCACTCAGGTCGATGACTTTCGAAGGGCCCTGAGAAGCTGGGCCACTATCAGTCTCGCTTAGCCCGATAGATGAGGGAGGGGGAACAACCATAATAACTGGGAAGGCAGGCCTAACGGCCTCAGCCGAGCTCTAAGCTGCAGCAGAGGAGCTTCGGGACTCAGCCCCTCGCTTTCCCCACCTTCTTCATCTCCTTCTTCTCCACCTTCTTCTTCATCTTCCCCTCACTCATCTTGGAAGACGAATTCCACCCTTATCCCTTCTGGCCTTGTGGCTCGACAAGGGTTTGGCCCTGCCTCCCGTGGTCCGGGCTTCGGGGTTGTCTCACCTCCATCGCCCTCAGTATCTCTCCATGACTTGAGGGAACCGTTAGTAAATGAAGTTGTTGTCCCCCATGTCAAGGGATCCAGAATCTCCGCACTCATGGACTCCCGGACGCAAGTCATTTGGGGATGCCTTCTAGGTTCCTCGGCACGACTGCCAGAAGGAGAAGAACCCCTAGCCTCACCACTTTGTGAGGGAAAATCATTACGTACCTTCGGTCGCTTTACCCTGTGGCTAGAAGGACGCGAGGCGCGTTTCCGGTAAGAAGGCTGGGCCTTAAGAGGAGGGATGCTACCCAAGAAATTCCTTCCGATGGCATACAAGCGGTTGGGCATAGATAAGTAGTTACGGATGTTCTTGTCAAAAAGGACCACATCGGTCTACGACTCGTTAGGGTGGGCCTACACCCAAGCTGTGACCAACTCAAACCGAGCCTCTTCCCTCCGATTAGGTTAAGCTCCAAGCTCTTTGCAGAAGGGGGAATCCCCAACACGCCTGAATAGGGAACTCCTCGTGGGCAGCCTCCCCCTCGGGATACTCCCAATTCGAGCCCGACACAGAGAAAAACTTCCGGGACCATTCCTTTATGCTCGAGTGACACTGCTCAAGTGAAGAATCTTTTGGCTCGAAGATCAGGCCCCGAAGCTAATGATGCTTCCCGATCGGTAGACAAGCCGATATGCGTACAAGAACTCCCGAGCCGTCAGGTCTAGGTATTCTTCGGAGGTCTTGCAAAGTATCATTTGGAAGATGATACAATTGGAAATCAGGAGGCGCCACCCATTAGGGTGGAGCTGCAACGGGCCCAGTCCGAGCTAATTTAGAACCTCGCTAACCAGACGACAGAATGGGAGGCGAAGACCATTGGTGAACATTAACTGGTAAAGAGTCACCCTCATCGTAGTGCCGTTAGGGTTCACGAAAGGAGGAATCCTATACTCAGAGCTGAATGCCCTGAGGTCAGCATCGGAGACGGAGGAAACCCAGCGTTTCCCCCCGAAGTATGGAGGAACGAGATCAGCTTTGGGTGCCATCGTAATGGTGGAAAGCAGTGGGAAAATAGTGATTGAAGAAAAGGAAAGGAGGAAAGCATGACGGTTGGAGAGATAACAGGTGAAAGGGAGAAGGTAGAAGTGGCTAGAGAAATGGAGAAAGAAGAAAGAGTAGAACAGTTGAAGGGGAAACTGTCGAAGAAGAAATGGAGAAAGAAGAAGAGGGCAGCACCTTAAAAAGGAGAGGGAAGCTGGAGGGAGGCTCAGGAAACAAAGTGGTACTAAGGGAAGTGACATCAGCAAACGCCATGCGGCACTGGCAGCCGAAACGACGGCAAGCATGGCAACAGTCGAGTCAGAAGAATGGGCAGCACGAACCAATGAGGTCCCAGAGCATGGAAAGGGATAGCCGGCACGTCCAATCAACCTTGAAGGCACGTTATTGAGCATGCTAGTGGCCTCGGGAAGCCGAATCGACAGAAACCGAATCGACAGAAACTAAATGGGTGGCCTCGAGAGACTTGAAGCAAAGGAGCCGAATCAGTAGAAACTGAACGGGCGGCCTTGAGAAACTTGAAGCAACAGAAGCTGAATGGGCAGAACCGTGATAAAGGTGTTATGAATTCCCACCACATGCCCATGATAGGAATTCGCGGGGTACTGTGAGGGAGGGCCCATCCCAGAAGAGCTTAGGCTTAAGAAGGCCGAGCTATGGAACCCCAGTCACAAGGAAGGAAGCCACAAACCTCAAGCCAGAGGATTGGGTACTGAGCGCAAACCAACCCGATAAGGCTTATGAACACTAAGTTCAGAGGTGCCAAGAAGAACGTGCCAGGACTTAGCAACTTGCTGAGCCCTATCACAGAGCGCTGGACAGGATGCCCAACTGCACGCGGACTACTGAACATGCCCAGTCATGGATTCAACAAACTCAAGGCACGTTACATTCAATGCCTATGTCAGGAGACTTGGCACGCAACAGTACGCCCACATACAAAGGGCGGCTCACCCACGATTTGACACACTATCCTGGCAGGAAGGTGGCTGCAAGACAAACCTAGCATGGCTGACACGGCACGATCTCCCTCAGTCGCCTAGGCCGCAGACAAACACACTGTGGCGATAGAAAAATGAGTGGTAACAGGTCTGACACCTATTACACCACGATCTCCCTCAGCAGCGGAACCCGGATCAAGAATAAATAAGGGCCATCCCTTCTACAGGAGGGCTCTCCCCCTCTCTATGATAACTGTTATTATTGATTCTGTAATTCTGAGCTTTCTTCATAGAGTTATTCGCTAACTTTGGCATCAGAGTGACCCCAAACGTCACCAGAGCCTCTTCCCCTTCTCAGTTGCAGGCGACGTTGAGCTTGGCTATCGTGTTATTGCTTAGGCTGTGAAACACGATATCAACAAAGATATTTTATGAAATTTTAGAAATTGAAAGAGAGAATTTTGAATAAAAAAATTATAAAATTAAAATATTATTATAATCTAAATTTTTTAATATCATTTTTTTATTTAAAAATGATGAATTGTTTTTTGTATGTTTAAAAACATTGTAATGATTAGATGAAAATTTTAAAAATTAAAAATTAAAAGCATTTGTCTTTTATTGGTGTTTTAATGTTGCGACCATCTCAACATCCAAATTTCATAGATATTTTAGTGATCTTGACACCCAAAATCCTCCAAACGTGTAGTCCTAAAATTCTCTCCCTCTTTCTCTTTCTCAGTGCCTCTGGTTCTTCAACTCTAGGTGCTCTTTATGGACAAACTAGTTTGGATGTTGATAGGAGATAAAAATCTCAATTTAAAATTAAAAAATATTTTTTATTTAAATGAAGTTATGGATATATTAATATTATAGCTCATGGACATATGCTTCGTATTAAGTCATGAGAAAGTATTTGATCCTACAATATTATACGACTTCTCTCCATATGGGTAGGCCTAAAAATACTATATTATATCATGAAGGTATTGCTTTAGTATAACTGCTATTAACGTCGGCTTATCGGTCAATCATATCCAGTATGCCCGTTAGGAACACTTGAGCTAGAGAGACATGAAGTGAAGGGAACTGGATCTGAGTTGGGGAGTTGGAGAAGGGGTTAACTAGAGTGGAACTTGAAACGGTGTCGTTGTGTGACAAATTGAAATGTTGCGTTTTGAAGATGAAGCTGCGTCGGATTGGGATTTTTCTTTCCCGTTGAACGCTTTATTTTGGTGGGGGTCTATCCCAAACGATGTGTTTTGAGTTATGTTGTTTAAGAGTAGTTTTTTACCTTCAGCTGTTATGTTAGAGTCTTTACTTTCTGTTAGGGGGTAGTGGGGCATCGGAAGATTTTGTATATGAAGGAACAATGGAGAGAGAATCTGATCTTATCTTTCGTTTAATGAAGTTGAATCTCTATCCATTTCCATCGTCCATAGTTGCACTATTTTTCTGGGTTATTATTTGAATCTTAACAAGTGATATTTTGAGCAGTCGATCCTTATGGCAAAGGGCACCCGTTACAAACAACAGCAAGAAAGTTTACAAAAACAAGTTGATGGCTTGGAAGAGGGTCTTCAAGAAATGCGGGACAGACTTGAGCAGCTTACGGAAATGGTACGGACACTCGTGGCCAACCAGAAAACTATCCATCATAAAGACCTGCAAATGATGAATAACACAGATCAGCCAAATCAGTGAGGAGGGTTCACAGGCTGGACTTCCCCCATTTTGAAGGAGGCAATCCATCAGTATGGATATTCAAAACTACTCAATTCTTTGAATTCCACCAAACTCCTCCTAACACAGAAAATGGAAAACAACTTTTCCACACTTTTGAAAGGGAAGGCCGCCTATTGTCATGATCAGCTTGTCATAGGATAAATAAACAAGAAAACAAAGCCGTGCAGATCAAGGAAATTACTGGGGAAGGGTTTGTCTGCTACCTAGCTTCCAGTGTATTTCCGCTTCTAGAGAGCTTAAAATTCAAACTATGATGCACAAGATAATGCAACAGCCACCTGCATGCATGGATGCATGCATGTGTCATTGAAGAAAACACAAACTAATTACAAGATCAGTCCGATCTGTGGACTTATTGGGCAGATCAGAATCATCAGATGGTCATGATTCTTCTAGAAGTTGACCTCAGCTACAATAGTGGGACCATTGCCATCTAATTGGTGGTTGAGGGGTCATCCTACCTATTATTTAACTAATAATAAATAGAATATAATCAAATGAATTATTCTCTTAGGAAAAACCAAATGAAATTTTAGGCAAATGAATTAATTACATGATTTTTTTTCTTTTCTTTTCTTTTTTTGGTGTTTGGATTTATATGTTCGGGGTGATTAGGATGATCTAGAGTTTTTTAACACAAATTTTATGATAGAACCTCAAATATGCAATATTACTATTCATTTTAGATTTTACTATATATATTTGATTTGATCATACATACTAATACTGCTATGTCACATTTTAAGTAGCTCCGCATGTTTATTGCTTAAATGGACAGTCATTTAATAATATCACATCAACAAGTATCATTAAAAATAATAAAATCTAAGATAAAAAAAATATATATTTATCATTTCAAACAATTAGACACGCGGATCAGACCCAAAGTTATAAGATTCTTGGTCGTTAAGGTGTGGATGCGTTGTTAATTAATAATTATCGGTCCAAGTAGAGTTTAGAATTAATTGGACAATATAGTTGAAATTAATTGGACAATATAGTTTGTACAACGCGGCATGAATGCATGGAGAGGTTGGTCGGTTGCATTCACACACTCCAACGGATCGGTCGCTGACGTTGACTCGCTGAGGCTGTGCGAAGGGTAATCTTGGCATACGCAGGAATGTGGAACCACTCTTACGAAAGTTAATGGGCATAACTGTCATTTTGTAAGAAAAAAAACCGACCTGGGGTGACTGCAGCCATGCTGTTTGGCCCCTTGGAATTGCTGTCCGTTTGGAATTGGTCCCATGACTCAGCTTTTTGTTAAAAAATGTTAATATTAAATTTTGAGGGTTGCCACGAGTATAAAGAGTTACAGTAAACCGGCATAGTTTTTTATAAGTTAAATTAATTTTATAATAAAAATAATTTTATAATTTAATATTTCACATCAAATTATACGTAAAGAACATGTCTCACTATTAGTCGTGATCGCTAACCTACAAATCATTACGTGGGTGGTGTGGTGTGTCTGTGACACTTCCGATGCTTAAGTCAGCAATAAGTGATAGATAATAATTCAGGAATACTCAATCAGGTGATTCGAAGATTACATGCTACTCTATATATAGACGTATAGAATATTGGATAAGTACTATAAACTGATTAAACTTGCATAATGCCATTAGAAGACTTATCCCTGATGTATTGGAATTATCTAATCACCATGTTTTTCAAATTCATAATGTGAGGGTTTATCTCCCTAATATTTATGACTACACAATAATGATCTTTGAAAATTAAGGATCAAGATTGCTTAAGTTAGACCTAAACTTAATAACATCGAGTGTGAGAGAGATTATAAATATATGAAGTGGCTGGAGCTAAATTATTTATTGAGATAATGCTATCCCGAAAAAATCATATGTAAACAATAAATGGTGTGAGGCTCCATTTTATATATCTATATCTTGAATCTACTAAAACTCTTCAGATTTTATTAACTTATATAAGTCTAACTGGCCAAATATAACTCAACACATGTAAATACGAGCATTTGTGATGGATTATTTGCGACGAGAATTATTATTTATGACGAAAATAGACTCATTTAGCAGGAAATAGTTATTTTTGCAGGAAATAATTGGTCACAAATAAAAAGTTTTTCTTGGAGTATGCATGCTATTCTTAAACTCAATATGCAAGATTGCTTCTGGGTTGATCTCTGATATGGTATTTGTTAACATCTTGTTTCGCACACCTTTAGGCCAAGTTCCAACAACTCAGGTTTTTCAAAACGATCCCTGCACAAGGTAGATTATACTGCGGCTTTGAGAGGGCGGCCTTGGGGCCGAGGAACCTCCGATGTCAAATTTAGTAAACATTCTTGGAGTGTAGTAAATAAATAAAAGAGTCTAGGAATCAGAAAGAATATTCCTCGTAGCTGTGATTAACTATTTATACAACCGGTCTGAAGAGCAGATCATGCCTGCTTTCATGAAGTCTAGGTTTCCCGTACTGTTCCTTTGGTCAGAATCTTTAAATGCGACGTGGCTATGCGACAGCCTCATTAATGTGGCGTGTTGTCCGAGTGGTGGAGCCATTAATGCAGCGTGGTTCTCCAACCTTCTCCTCTTAGTCTGCCTTTTCTCCTGGTCCGTTCATTCCTTCTCTGTCAGTAGATCAATGGTTCTCCATATGTCACGCCTGCTGTGTGGGCGGGTACTCGGTGACTGGACATTCCCTTAGGGGGCCGCAGATCGACAAGTCTCATCCCTTGCAACACCATCCCTCTTACAGGTCATGTACACAGGATTCTCCTAGTGGACCGGGTTCCTGGCTTTCTGTCCTGGGCTGGGCTTGATAGGGCCTGTTGGGCATTGAGGGGAAAATCCCCTTACAGTTACCCCCGCTAATTCTCATCGGACGAGTACGGTGGGAATTTATCATTATTCAATCCCGCCTTCCTACCAAGGTCGGGCACTCTATTTAGGTTTTATGAGGTCTGGGAAGATTCTGCTAGTAGGCATTTCTAACGGCGTTCTTATCTTCAATGATGGGCCCACATTTTCATTACATCTTTTCAAACTCATTAATGAAAGGGTGTCAGGCCACTTTACGTGCTGGCGTCGCTTTGTAAACCACATTCCATGAAACTGAAACGGCAAGTATCATTGTTGCCATGGTGTATGAGAGTCTAACTGTCACATTCTCTTATAAAACTTGAGAGTGAGACCTAACTTCTGCCCATTACGTTGTGATTATTCCGCCATTTTTGTTCTCTTGATTTTTCTTTTTTTCGATCAGTCTTCTCTGTTACTTCGTGTTCTGGCAGTGATGGCTTCCGAAAAATCTGTTCAACCCAATGTTTCCGGTAAAGGTTTTGCCGATGTTGGGCCAGTGTTTTTGGGTAGCAGATGGCACTCGACTACTAATAAACCAACACTGGCCTCTTTAGTCCCCACCTATGAAGTACCAAAGTCCGCTTCCTTTGAAGTTCCTGACCCCGACAAGGGCGCCATTGATGTAGATGGCCATTCCAGTAAATTAGCCCTATAGCCTTCCATGTTTTCATGCGACTTGAGATTGTTGTTTCCTCAACCTATTCCTTACCTTTTAGACTGTCTCGGCCGGGCCCCTCCCCAACTGCACCTGAATGCTTGACGATTATTGATTTGCTGCAACATTATCTGGCAGCGGACTTTGGTCCCCAAGTTCTTCTTTGTATTTGGTTGCGGTTGGGAGTTTCCGGTGGGCCAGGTGAATCACTGGGAGTTCCCCATACGGACAGATTGGGGTAAAATTCTGGAAGATAAGGCTATGCATCCGACGGCCACTCCTTATGAAGCAAAGCGCCTTGCAATTGTGTAGGAATTGGTGTAAAGCCATCTCGACAGTGTTTTTTCCAAGGTCCTTTCTGAGGAAAGTCTGAGGAGTTCTCTGCCTCCCCTGGGCCACCTTCCTTCTGATGATAAGCCAGTTGCTAAAAGGCCCCAAGTTGCTCCGCTTCTTAAGCATTTCTCGAACCTTCCTCTACTGGATAAGGGGAAGAAAACCCATCAGGAGAGTGTTCAGGTCGAGGACAGACTACTTCCCAAGATTCAAGACCCTTTATTGTGGGAACTGTTTACTTTGGAGGCTAGCCGTCCGATTATTGTGGCGATCCCAGTGCCGGTTGCAGCGGCCTAACCGGTGAGTAGTTTTCCCATGGTGCCTCTTCTGGTGACGATTGGTGAGGCGCCCGGGGGTGAGGTCGAGATGGGCACCATCCTCCAAAGTATTTTCGCATCTTCCACTCTTGATAAGGACAACATTCTTCTTCATGGATCTCTCATCCTTCCTCGTCCCATTCGGCTATTGGGAGTCACTCTCTCCAGGCGGCCAACTAGGGGGTGGAAGTTTCTTCCAACAACCGTGTGGAGGTAGAAGATTATACAGGAGGTAAATCTCCTCCAAACATTACAATCCTCAGGAGGCCAATGAATCTTGCTGTAGATTCTCTTATTTAGGCCAACGATGGTTCGAGGAGTCCGGTCATCAATCCACTAGTCCAGGTAGAATCTCTCGAAGGTGGTGGTTCTTTAGGTGATACAACTGATGAGGGTCCAAATGACAAACCGCTCACCCAAGCTGAGTGTCCATTGGCGGACGACTTTCCTTCGAAGGTTGTGATCAGCCCCTTCCCTGGGGTTTAAGTGAGGACCCGCCTGCTTCTTTCGAGGTTTCTGGGGGACTTCTTGAATTTGCAGGTTTTGCGGAGGCCCTTCCTTCTTTGTCTTGGCTGGCCATGGAGGGGAGCCAAGAAGAAGCTATTGGCCAAGTTGTTAAATGCTTGTTGGGTTTCTTCCATGAGGTTTGATCATCCCTTTTCTGCCTTTTACTTTTCTTTTCCTTCCTTCTTCCTTTTTCTCAGTCTTTCCTTTACATCGCTAGGGTACTTTTGAGCTTGCAACTTTTATCGTGGATGATCAGGAAGCAGCCGCTTAGGAGAGCTTGGATCGTGCTCGCGGCGACAGGGAGGAGAGGGAATAGTTGAAGCTCGAACTTGAGAAGACGAGGCTTGACCCGTCGGATGAGTGCAACAGATGGAAGAAGTTAGAGCATCGCCAGCAGAAGCATAAGCAGAAGTGGGAAGAGGAGAAGACCCAATTGGAATGACTCAAACAAATTCTTCAGGATGACCTATCCTGAAAGAGGGAGGAGAGGAAGTGGTTGGAGTTATTGAACCAAAGTCTTCAAGGCGACTCATCCCGAGTACAGGAAGAGAAGGACCGGTAGGAGTAACTAAACCAGAAGCTTCAGGACACCACCCGCTCTTTACAAAGGAAGCTAAGGTGGTTCCCAAAGCTTCGTGATAAGGGATGGGGACACGGGGTCGTTGAAGGCCGTAAATCAATGCGATAATTTCTTTTGGGGAGTTTGGAGCTATGTTTGAGATCTTTCACCAAGTACCTTCAGCGACTTGTGCTTGGCGACATCTCGACCAGGAAGGCATCCTTTGAAACCAATCACGACTTAGGAAGGAAAGAGATGCCAAATGCATTTTCTGATCTAGCCGCACCTGCGCCAACATTAGTAGAGCCGGCCAACCTTGTTCCTGCTACCGCTGAGCCAGCCACCCTTGCTCCTGTTGCCACTAAGGCCGAGACTTAAAGACTTTATTTGTTTCGTTGTATAATTTTTTTTTCTTTTTTTGCACATGTATTTGCCTTTTGTTGCTTAGAGGCTTGTACACACACATATATAATGATTTAATGCACATATCTTTACTCATCATGCCTTCGCCTTTGCCTCTTTTTCCTTTCTTCTTTTGTTGTTGTGTGGCTAGCCTGGCGCACCAGGGTAAAGGTAACCACAGAGCTCCTACCTACCCTGCT
>QEOT01009136.1:7907-21327 GCA_003123785.1 Pterocarya stenoptera
CTTTTGGTTACCTTTGAAAGACGAAGAAGAAGAGAGACTTTGATCGTGCAGAGTAGAGCAGGTGAGGGAGTCAACGATTGCATACAGCCATACTTGTGAGGCTAAGAACTACACAGTACACAATCACTTCTTGTTTATTTGTCATCCCTTTCCTGCCGGGATCACGGCAGCCGTACCAACTATAACTCGTAGGAATTTATTTTTTGTCTTGTATTTCTATGTATTGTATTAATTATAAATAAATAAATAAGTTTTCTAATTATATTTTAAATTTAGATGATTGCGTAAAATTTAAAATTTCACATTTAAAAATAATAATTATATATTTTTTTTCTAAGCAAGTATATATATATATTTAACAGTTACAGGATACAATAGTTAATAGAGCGGGAGGTCCCAACATTTATCACAAGCCAACAAATATAACATGGGTATGTCCAACAAGAGTCACATAACATCATATCAAGTAAGCAAGGTTGAAACCCAAATGAAAGTGATCATGATGCAACAACCAACTGAGTTTTAAGTCCATCATAATCAGCCTAATATATATATATATTTTAAGACTTTCTTATGTCTAAATTAAAGTTCAAGATGTTATTTTTCCAACTAGACAAGTTTCAGTGGATTTGGAGGTGCGCACATGGAGATATGACCGTTTTAAGTAGAGTGGTTAGGACTGCTCGAAATTTCAAGATCATTGTTTCCTTCCTACTTAACATTTGAGAGCATGTTTGTCCCCTTGACTACTTTCCCACGAATTTAGCATGTTTGTCTTTAGATTATTCTCAATTCTATGCTTAGAGGGTTGTTCTAAACTTCTATAAGTATTTGTGTTTGTAAGTGTAGAGGGATAGAGTTTATGAATTAAATAAGCATTTGGCTTTGTGAGAAGTGAGAATTCTTCTTTTTGTAATTTTGTATCTCTTTGGTATAATCTTTAGAGTGGTGAATTTCTATAGTTCTGTATCTCTTGTTTTAATCCTTTGGATGGTGATATTCTATATCCCTTTGGTGTTATTTCTTGGGTGGTGAACTCCTATCTTTTATTTCTTTGTTTGATTGTTGAGTTTCATTCCCTTCCATTTCAACCCGGGATCAAAATACAACACAAGAAATTAAAAAAGAAGAAGAAGAAGAAGAAGATCTGATGCCAATGACTTGACCCCCATCTATTTCTCACAAAGAGAAGCCGCTTGAAGCGGTTTTGATACAGTCTGATAAACGAATTATAATATTATAACTGAGAGTCACAGTGAAATGAGTTGTGCTGCATTTCGCTAGTCCGGACTAACTGCAGGAGATTTCCACTAGCTATTTTCTACGATCATTGGTTAGAAGAAGCATAAATATAGGAAAATAGCAAACATGAGATGCGTCGAATCACCAAAGGACAAACACCGAGGATTGTGAGAGGCGCGTGAAGACCACACGCCACTCTAGGTTAGTGGAGGTTGGTTAGATTGAAGAATATGAGGTTGTTGGCCCCGAAAATGCCACATGTGGCGGCAGCAGGTACTCCCAGGTGCGTTGGCACATGGATCTCACACGCCAGTTCGTTTGACATTTTGATTTGGCCATCTAAAAGATCGGCAATAGAGGAATCCTACAGTGGGGTGCGTGGCAGTCATAGTGGCCCCAAAAAATAGTAAATTGACGCTTCTCCTTGTTATGGATGGAAAACACAATAAAAACTAGAAAAGTAATAGACGAGAGAAGGGAGGGGGGTGAAGCACTTTGGTCGGAGAAGATGAGATCTTTGGTTTTTAGTTGGGAGAAAAATGAGAGAGAGAGAGAGAGAGAGAGAGAGAATTTAAATAATTATATTTTAAATATAGAGGGTTGTGTAAATAAAAAGAATAGAATTATTATATTAATATACGCTAAGTATAAAAATTGCAAATAGATTTTTTTTCATTTTTTTTTTCATTTCTAAAACTTATTTTTATAAAGAGTCTTGCATTTATAATACTGTGTAAACATATATTTTGTAACAAAAAATTTATCATATTTATAAGCATATGTTCAAAACAATAAAACTTCAAACACAAATACCAATCAAATTTCATATCATCCAAGACAACTCAATCCTCCATTAAACAATCTCATCCTCCATTACAAAAACATAAAACAAACAGATTTCGATTTTGAGATAATTATAACTAGAAGATGAGATGGAGGGCAAAAGGGCTTTGGCATGCAGGAGTGAGGACTGAGAAGAAGCTGAGAGAGAGGCTAAGAGTATGCAGGGGGCCCACCAGGCCTAAATGCATCATTGATAAGGGATGTATTTATTAGTTATAACAATTAAACTATAATCTCCGAATTCCGAATATATATACCATATAGGTGTTTCATGGTAGGGTTGTACAACGGCCGGTTCGGCGTCGGTTTCGGCGCAAAATTGAGACACCACCGACTTTCTGAAAGTGGGATCATATCGACCGAAACTGGCCGGTGAAGGGGAAGAAACCGTCGACGTTGGTCTCGATTTTCTTCCGGTCGGTTAGTCGGCGTCGTCGGTGGTAATGAATGAGAGAAAAGCACAGTGTTTNTGGTTAGTCGGCGTCGTCGGTGGTAGTGAATGAGAGAAAAGCACAGTGTTTCACAACAAAAAAACTAGAAATCTTACAACAAAAATACAGTGATTCACAATAAAATCAACCATATACAAAACAATGGGCGAATGATGAATCTGAGAGAGAGAGAGGGAGAGAGAGAGAGAGAGAGGGAGAGAGAGAGAACGACGCCGAGGACTTCATTGCTGGAATTGGGAACGAAGGAGAGGTATGGCTAGAGGCTGGGCTCGCTGCCACTGGAGGCTGGACTTGGAGGGCTCGAGGATGCGCCGCTGCCGTCGTAGAAAGAGTCTGAGAGAGAGAGAGAGAGAGAGAGAGAGATGAAGAATGAAGACGACGAGAGGGGTGTGGGTGATTAAACCTTAGGTTTAAAATGTTTTTTTACCGTTTCTATAAAACGGCGCCGTTTCACTTAAATATATATATATAAAATATATATATTATTATATCGTTCGGTTCACCGGTTTAATCCATGGACCGAACCAGACCGGTGTCGGTTTCTTCAAATTCCAACTACATCCCGATCGGTTCCAGCCGGTTCTTGACTCCAGCGGCCGGTTTGATCGGTTTTTGTATAGCCCTATTTCATGGTACATTTACATTATTTACTGACAAATAAAATTAAATTAAAATAAAGATTTTTACTATAAGAGGAAGAGTTCTACAATATATAGTCATTTTTGCGTATTTTTTGTGCACTTCACTGATGTGATTGATCAAATTAATTATTTTATATTAAAAAAAGTTACTCAACTAATCACATTATTTGAGTGTGTAAAAAGTACACAAAAGTGATTGTACATAGAGTTTTTATAAGAGGAATTTTACTAGTTATCAAAAATATATATTATTTCCTGCCGCTTAGATCTGAACGCACCATTTTCTAGGTTTTAACCTAAAAATCATATTTTCTTCCTTTCCCACTCGCTATCTCATCTCGATAGAGAGTCCACCCGCCCAGCCCAGCTCCAAGTCCTCTCTTTCTCTCTCTCTCTCTAGTTGCTAAACAAACTCAGGGACAGGACCAATAGGTACGCACTCGTTTAATTTGCTGGCTTTGGTTTGGATTGGTGGCGCTCTCGGGACTGAGATTCCTAAGATTGAAGTTTGGTTTGATCATTTGATGGTTTTGGGTGGGTGGGAGTGCCCGATAATTTTTTTTTTCATTCTATGTTGGGAGCCGAACACATCCTACTCTTCTCAATGTTACCATGTCCGACTCCCAACACCGGCTTCGACTGAGCAGAACGGACCCAGAGTTTGCTTTAACTTGGAGTCCAAGTCGGAGCCCAGCACTTTTAGCTAACCTGTTTTAATTTCAGATCACTTGTTTGACAGTTTGTATTAGCAAAATGTTATGTGTCTCATTCACTCATTTTCTTTGAATAGACAATGATTGGTTGAAAATTATGGTACCTTCTATGAGATGGTCTTGGATGATTTTTTTTTTATAAGTAAAAATATTATATATATAAATCAATAGAAGTAACCAAGTATATTGTATGTATATAAGAAAACATCTAGCCCATACAAGAGAGTCCCTAATGACCCAAAAATCCCATGAAACCCACCCAAAATACACCAAGCCCAAATTGGAATGTAACACACCTCCCTAACCCCAATCCCAACCCCTTATTTCCATAAAACTAATCCTCTACTTGAACATCTCACAACGAGATCGTCTTCACAATGTCCTCCCTTTATTCTTCCCTCAACTTGAGCTACATCCATTAGTATCGTAGTTGATTGAACATAAAAGACAATTTAACTCCATACTTTTCTTAAAATGTGATTTGGTTTCAAGTGCGTGACTCACCTCAATTGCAGTGAGTATAGCTTTAAATTGATCTTCATATTATCCCTGTTCTCCATATGAAAGCTCTAGGATTTGCTAAAGTCCGTTAACTTTATTCAGAACCCAATCCGATAGTAAACCCGCTATATCGTTTAACGGAAGGATAGAAACCAAGGGAATGACATTATTCCTAGCCACCGTACCCAATTGCACTCCCAATTCCGAACATTCCCCCACATGAGGCACCAACGACAAACCACTAGTGTCCATTGTTTCTGTCACCATTACAGGTTCCTCCTTTCCACTAACATTGCTTGACTTTGCACCACCCCTTAACAATCCTTGTTATGTTACTTTGTCTGGCCCTACTGTTCCCTCCGTAGAACAGGAAGGGGAAGTACTACCTTTTGTAACCCCATTTGCATCTTCCAAAAGAGGTTTGATTGTTTCTTCCAAAATATTCGAGACCTTGAAGGGTCCCCGTCTTCAACTAAGGATGAACCCTGGACAGGAGTACCAACCCGAGCTGCATATGGTGATTGAGGTCCTACAGTTTCCTTAGGAGGCATAGTGACACTAGCATGGACAAAGATGTCAGCGTCCAACGACCCTAGCTGTGACGGGGTTGAAATGTCCTTTACTGGCACACTTGTGGCCTTCAAACTCGAAGGATCTACCCCCCGCCCTCCCTCATCCATGCTCGGCCCACCACCAAAACCCACGACCAAGTCCAGCCCTTTATGCACTTTAATTATTAGATCTCTCACATATTTCATAACTCCATTCAATTGAGTTTTGACATCCCACAAGACCCCCTCCACCTCTCCCAATGTCAACTGACGGCCTTTATCTCCTATAAGTGCCTTACTCTTTTCATTTGCAGTTGAGCTGTTCTCGACTGGACTACCCGCCAATGACCTCAACACTGCAGCGTACGAAGCACCTTTGATTGAGGACGGCCTTCCGACTTTCTTTCCAAACTCCCCAATAACACTTCGAATGTGATGCAAAAAGCCTTTCTATCCAATGCCATTAGCATCCTCCAGAATCACCAACAATCATTTCCTCATTCCATTCTAGAATTATGAGAGTTGCAGAAAGCTGTCTCTTATGTTAGCATGATGTTGAATGATAAAAACTCTATTACCCATCCTTAACTCTCTGAAGAAACCTTTATGACAGAGAAATTTTAAACAATCCTCAATCCCCTTAAAGCATTAGCATTGGTCTATGCATATGCATATGCAAAATCACCTCTTTTGCATATCTATTTTGTCATTCAAGCAAAACTTCTACATTGGCTTATACATATTTGAGACATAATAATAAAAAAATATTATTTTATTATTATTATTAATTTTTTTCTAAAATCAATTTTTTTATATATATTTTATAATTAGCATCCACTATATACATTTAACATTAATAATACAAATGGAATAATAAAAAATAGATTTTTTTTATATATTATATTAAAAATATAATAAAATTAAAAAATATATAATATATTATAATAATAAAATGAATGTGTAGATGAATGTTTGTTGTGTTGTTGAGGGAGGAAGAAAATGAAAGAATTGTGAGAGAGAGTAGGAGGAGTGAGAAATAATTAGTAAAATAATATTTAAAGAGTGAATAATTACTATTTAAATTTGGATAACATCTGTTTATAACTAGTTATATTTATATAAATGTATAAGTTAATGTAGATAATTTTATGCAAATATAATTTACATATATATATATATATAGACTAATGTGGTTGCCCTAGCCACCCATGAAGCTGTCATCCCCCTAAACACATAAACTTAACTATCTTTTTGCTGCGTTTAAAAATACGAAAATTATTTCTTCCCTCCTTCGTAAGAACAAAAATTTTTTATTTAACTTTCGACCACCTCTCCCTTCCAACTGAGACGAGTACACATCGCGCGTCGTCATCGTCAAATCCCTCTGTGTCCACTCCTCCGGCCTACTGCTCCAACTTCATCTTCTTAACAACGACCCCTACGCCTCCCCTCTTTCTTTCTCTCGCCCAACGGTGTAACTTTCGTCAGAGAACCCTAAACACCCAGACCCGCCGCCACCCCTCCTCCACCCTAGCCGGCATGTGGCATCTCACCACCGCAACAGACTTGGTCGACGGGCCCCGGCGCTTCAGCTGAGGGCCGGCCGGTGTCGGTCCTGCCTCCGGTGGCCGGATTTCGCAGTTTCTGTCTCGGTTTCCGTCGTCTGTGTAGTCCTTCTGTGCCGTCTGTCGCCGTTGTCTGTCCCTGTCTCTGACTCTATCTCCGGCGTCCGCCTCTGTCTCCCTCTCTCCGTCGTCTGCCTCTGTCGCCGAAACCAGATCTGTCTCAGTCTCCCCACATAAACGCCGCCACCCTCTCCCACCGTAGAACGACGAGTGATCCCTCACTGCCGGCACAGATAAGGTCGACGGGCCCTGGAGACTCCGCCGAGGGCCGTCCGGCGTTAACCTCTTCTCCGGCGACCGGGTTTTTTCGCAAAAACCGACCTGGATGGTCTTGGATGATTGAGTTCCCTTACTCGTGTTAAAGAAGCAATGTTTCAGTTTTGGTTTTGGATTTTCACTTGGCCAAGGCTAGCGTTTGTCCAACATGACATATATACATTGAGGTGATGATTTACATGCATTGAGGTACTTTATAGGTGTCGTTGTTATGATGATATATATGAATGACACTGCCATTGACTAGAGAATTATGATGCATCCCCGCTTCATCAAGCTCTATACATTGGGGGTCCGAGAAGCTGCAGCTATTCATAGGACTGCCACTATATCATATTTTGATGCGGTATTTATTGCTGGAAAAAATATTGACGGTAACTATAACCGGTGTCGGAACATGTTCCTTTTAAGTTTTTCTACAGGTACTTCCTCTGAAAGGATATGTTGGGAAGGTTCCTCTCATTCGATTCTGTCGAGAAAGCTTGAAACTGCCTTGAAGGATCACCAAATGGTTGAAGCGTGGGAATCTTTTAACGATTTTAAAAGCTTGCACGGCTTTCCTAGCGATAACATTCTGGCTAGGTTGATCACTGAACTTACTTATTCGTCTGACCCCCAATGGCTACATAAAGCATATGATTTGGTCTTGCTAGTTTTGAAAGAGAAAACAGGTGTACTTCACCCCGACTTGCTAACAAAGCTGTCCCTCTCCTTAGCAAGATCTCAAATGCCTATGCCTGCCACAGTAATTCTAAGATTGATGCTGGAGAGAGGGAGTTCACCTCCCATGAACGTATCATGGTTGGTTTTTCTGCATTTAGTGAAGACAGAGATTGGGACATGCCTGGCCTCAAATTTCTTGGTTCAAATTTGTGATTTTTTCCAAAGTGCGAAAAGAAGTGATGGTGCAAAGCTGATAAAACCGGATACGATGATCTTTAACCTGGTGCTTGATGCTTGTGTGAGGTTTAAATTGTCTTTCAAAGGTCAACAGATCATTGAATTGATGACACAGACAGGCATTATAGCTGATGCGCACTCAATCACTGTTATTGCACGGATCCATGAAATGAACGGTCAGAGGGATGAGATGAAGAGATTGAAAGTGCACATCGATCAAGTTCTGTCTCCATTTATCCATCATTATCGGCAATTCTATGATAGTTTGTTGAGCTTGCATTTCAAATTTAACGACATAGATGCTGCTGCTGAGCTTGTGTTGGATATTTATAGATTCCCAGAGTCGTTTCCCATTCTAAAAGATATGAAAGAACTACAAAAGCCCTGCCTTGTTCCAATGGGATCTCAAAATCTCAAGACTGGGCTAAGGATACAGATTGTGCCTGACATGCTGCAGAAGGATTCTGTCCTCAAAGTGGAAGGTATACAAGAACTCGTTATTTTTAGAAATGGGAAACTTGCCCCTAGTAACAGGGCTGTGGCTAAGCTCATCATTGGATACAGGAGAGGTGGGAGGATTAGTGACCTGTCAAAACTTTTACACATCATTCCGAAGGAGATCAATTCATTGGGAGGATCCAGTTTGTGTTCTGATGTTATTGATGCTTGCATTAATTTGGGTTGGGTTGAAACTGCTCATGACATTTTAGATGACATGGAAGCGGCTGGATCTCCCATGAGCTTTAGTACTTATTCATCGCTCTATGCAGCCTACTGCAGGAAAGAGATGTTTAGGGAAGCAGAAGCATTGCTAAAACAAATGAAAAAAGCTGGTTTGGTCTTAAATTTGTCTGATGAGATGATTATCGCCACCTGTCTATCAGAAGCAGTAGATAAAGATGCCATGTATGGAAATGCATCGAGTGCGATCAGTAAATCCAATCTGGCAAATTTTTTGGTTCGAGAAATGGCAGAGGAGGATAAAACAGTTCCTCCTATAGTTTATCAGTTCAATTCTTCTATTTACTTTTTCTGCAAGGCCAAAATGGTAGCGGATTCTTTGAAGACATACAGAAAAATGCAAGAGATGAAAGTCCAACCTACAGAGCAAACATTTTCTATTCTGGTTCAGGGGTATTCTTCACTAGGGATGTATCGCGATATGACGTTTATATGGGGAGACATTAAGAGAAATATGCAGAGTGGAAATTTGGTGTTAAGCAGAGATTTGTGTGAGTTTTTGCTACTGAGCTTTCTTCGAGGTGGTTACTTTGAGAGAGTGATGGAGGTTGTTGGTCACATGAAAGAGCATAAAATGTTCACTGACAAGTGGATGTACAAAAGTGAGTTTCTAAAGCTCCATAAGAATCTTTATAGGAGGTTAAAGACATCAGAAGCTAGAACTGAGGCTCAAAAGAAAAGACTAGAGTATGTCCTGGCATTTAGAAAATGGGTTGGCAGAGATTGAAGTTCAAAGAGTAATCTTCAGAATATAACAAAATTTGCTGCAAACGTAGTCTGCAATTGCTGCTTCATGGATTTGGGATATGTTGTGCCACCACTCATAAATCACACACTAGATCGTGGTCTTGATATCCAAGCGCAAGTACACTTGGGCCCAAGATGGTAAGTTGGAATTTGAACTCGCCTCTCTATGCGTGCGGGAGGTATCTCGACAATTCGAACTCTTTCGGCTTGTCTTTCCCATCCTCATTATCGCCTCTCCATTATCTCGAATGCTTTTTGATGTGTTCAAGCGCTTTATCTATTGGTTTTGCAACACTCTCCAAGCAATTCCTACTGTGGTTATCATCAAGTTGGACTCGAAATATTGGCTGAGATTGAAGGGTCTAATACATGGGGAGCGAAAGAAACAAACATGTTAGCCCTTTCAATACTGAGAGAATAAAACGAGGGCCGCTCGACTTGCATTTATTTAGAAGGCTTTTTTTTATACACCCAGCACACTGTTGATGCGGAGGATTTCCGCATCAACTATGCTAAAAGATGATTAGTATTTTGGTTTTTTTTATAAATATAATGGATTTCACTGTAAGTAGTATGTGGTGTGTTACTACTTACTACTCCAGTTTATGTGTAGCAAAACTCATAATACATAACATATTTTTTTTACGGCTTTGAGTCATTCATTGGACATTTTATTTATTTTTCTTTACAGCCAACTCAGTTTTATGCAGCGCAGCAAGGCCTACCGCCTGGTATGTATTTACAGATAATGCGATAAATTGATAAAAGTTGAAAGTTAATAAAATATTATTAAAATAATTTTTTTTAATATTAATTTTATTTTGAGATTTAAAAAAATTAAATTATTTTATTTTATTTTATATAAAAATTTAAAATAATTAAAATAATTATATAAGATAAGCTGAAATAAAAAGTTTTGTAAAAGTGAACTATTCTGATTTTTTTTTTCAAACATTTGGTCCTTTGATCATTTATTAGCCGGTTTTTTGTTCCACTAGACCGCATTTTATGTTATTTTTTTTTACCATTTTACCATCTCTTTTGTGATGAAAGCCAAGAACTTTCCCTTTTTATTCTTTTGTATTTTTTTTGTTTAGAGCAAATCACTGATGAGGTTCTTGTGATTTGTACTTTTCAGAAATTGGTTCGTGTGCTTTAATGATATAAGGGCTTTTAAGTACAACCTTTCATATTATATTAATGATCAAATTTTCTGCCGATTAGGTTAGGTTGGTTTTGAGAGTGAAATGAGAAGTTTTTATTTTAGATAAAAGTTTAAAATATTATTTTTTAATATTATTATTGTTTTAAGATTTGAAAAAGTTGAATTAGAATTTAAAAAAGTTAAATTATTTATTATATTTTATATAGAGATTTAAAAAAATTATAATAATAAGATGATAAGAGAATTATGTGTTTTATCTTTAATCCCAAACCTAACAGCTTCATCATTTCTCTTATTTAAGAACTCAAGTAAAGCTTCTACCATAATGGTGGGCTAGTTGTAATTATGACTTTTTTTTGTAAGCAAAAACAACACCACTTCATTGATAATGAAACGAAACTAACAAAACTACTAAAATTGTAAAAAATTTCGTCTCCCTCTAGCATCTCTCTCTAGTGTTTCTCTTCAATGGTTCTCCCTGGAATTTTTTTTCGTTCATTGGGGGGAGGGGGTTGGATGTTTCAGCACCACCCTCCTCCCCTTATCGCCGGCCATGGCCATTATTTTATGTTTTTCTTGTTTATTTTTTGTTTGTTTTCTTGGTTCTCCGGTAGTATCGTTGCTCTTTGACGATCTGCTTTTTTTGGGTACCTAGGGTGAACACACGCCACTCCTTCAATTTTTCCAGGTGATCATTCTAGAGGAAGAAATCTACCTATCTATGCTGCGAGTGCATCTCACACGCGGCTTATGCTGTGTGTGACCCCCACGCGCCACTGCACCTCCTAGGACATTCTGCCACCACGCGTGGCAGATTCGGAATCTATGGCTTCGAATCTTCCAGATCCAACGGTTCACTTCTCTCCAGCTATGGCGCGTGGCCTGCACGCTCCACCACTGCCGGTAAAGCTCCCTGGCTGGCGATTCGTCACAGATTTCGGCTGCTACACTATGTTCTCACTTTTCCTAACCAAAGATCAAGTGAAAGTGGATGTGATAGTTCCTTTCAGCCAGTCCAGACCAACACGTTGCAGCACACCCCTTTGTACTACAGCTGCAGCTTTATAGTCTATTTAGCAGACTATTTTAAAACCGTCACCAAGCAGTCTCCTCTTGTGGGAATTGGGTGAGAGCCAATTTTTTTGCTCCGATCATCCATTTTGTTTTTCTTTTGTGTTGTAATGTGTGTTAGTTTTGAGAAGACTGTAGGAGACTCCCACCCCACCAAACTTGTATCTTGTATCTAATAGTTTATCTATAAATGTTTTATTTGCTGAGAAAAAAAAAGAAAGAAACGAAACTAACAATAAATCTTTTTTTTTTAATGTTTTAAATTGAGGATATTTCTATAGAACGATATTTCTCTCCTTTAAAACAAGACTACATAAAGGATTTCGAAAGAAACTGTACGAGTATCATTTTCTAGCGTAAGAGTAATATTAGACTTAGTACAAGCAGGGACCTCCTCCAAGTTATGTACGACCATGTTTGTTTTCCTATGCATATATGCGGGCTGCCTTCCATGCCTCCTCAAATAAGTGCACAAATGATCCACTCAAATCCTCTTCTGAACAACCGACCGCATTAACTATCTTTAAAGCATCCACATGCGCCGTCCAAAATGGAGGCATGAAATTCACGCGCCACTACTAAGGGTATTATTCTGTGTTATGCATAGTTTTTCTAGATCAAGGCCATCGATTACTTCAGACTTGACTGACCGCTATACTTCTAGGATAGTGCGTGACCCTCACGCGCCATCACAATCACTTTATTTGTAATTTTTCCTCCAATATTAAAAATGCGGATCTATATCTTTTCAAGATATAATTTGTTTTTTCTCACATATCTTTAATTTTTGTTATGTCTTTTGTTTTAGAAAAATAAAAACAAAACAAAAAATGCATCGTTCGTTGGACTTCTGTCGATAGAATATGTCATCTACTTCGTCTTAGACAGAGTATGGAGTTTATTAACTTTATCTTAGACAGAGTTGTGCTGTCTCTTAGGTGGTCTGAAAGAGATTTATCAGTCACAATTATGTACTGGGGAGCCATTAATGTTGTAGTTGGCTTGTAATGAATATTTCAGGTCAAAGTTGTAATCTCCATTATTAATGAATGTAGTTTGTTTATAAATAAAACAAAATCTGTAAAGTATCCATCCCCTTCGACTGCGATTATCGATTATCCCAAAACCCAAGTCTCTACAAAACATTAGAGCATTGAGCAGTTCTTGAGCTTCAGCTGCTTTCTGGTCCGACCCAGAATGTTAATATCTACAACTTCTCCTTTAACTTTAACCCTTTTAACAATTGCTCAGCTTGATTGACTAATAAATACAATTTGGGCCATGAAATGGCATTCAAAAATCACTTTGTTTCTTCTTGGCCTTATTTTTCTTCACCACCACAACCATCTGTTCAAAATCATTTTCTACTGATATTCCATTCAATGTCTCCATCAGCACCAAGAAGTCATTTACATCATTACTCCTTTTCGCATCCTACACTCCATACGTCTCTTGCAGTTACACAATTTCATAGATGAGTAATGATATATATACAATACATTTCATAATACATGTTTTAAAATGAGTATTTTATAAAATATTGTTATTTTTATAAGGTAATTTACAAAACTACCCCTCACTTTAAAATATAATTATGTAAAATATTGTGAAAAGTGACGTGTGTTTATCATTTTTCTTCCTAGATTGGACATTTGTCATAGTCAATAATTCCACTTTTGACCACATTTTCGTTAGTAGGGAAGCTAATATTGCAAGTTTTCTGTATGGATTTTATTCAAACGATTTCAGTTAGAGTTAAAGCAACTGATTAAATATATTTTGAAATAATTTTATTTAAATATCTTTACACTATATACAATTTACGTGATATAATTTGATTTTTAATTATGTAAATTTGCATAACGATGCATTATTATGTTAGTCATTTGTCAATAATAAAGGCGTGCGATAATTATTATTTTCTTTCACCAATTATCTTACTATTTTTATTT